>JAFVLL020000279.1:0-11164 GCA_021397915.2 Tor tambroides
AAAGCAGCGCTCGGAGACGGCGGAGAGAGTCCGGAGGGTCCGAGTCGACCCCAGCTGTCAGCTGTCCGTCAAACACCTGGGCCAGGAAGAGCCGCTTGTTGCTCCTTTGATCCGGCGAGTAGCAGCTGCTGGTTTGTACAGCGAGACTTTGTTCTGGCAGTTCTGCTGTCTCTCTGTCCTGCGGCACAACAGCAGCCAATCTACCACGCGAGAAACACCTCTCCGCTTTCACTGGCTGCATCAGCAAGCTCTGACAACTGCGGCAGGTTTGTCTTGGCCCCAGTAAAGCTCACAGACATCTGACGCTGCGTCCTTAAAGACATGATAGTCAGGGCTCAAATCAGAGCCAAAGACGCCCTGGGCGTCAACACACCTGTGTGAGGAGCCTCTCTCTCTCTCTCACCCTCCCTCGGCACCTTTGCTCTGCACTGTTTTAAAGTAGTGTTTGATTATCACAGACGCTCGTCACTGTTCTGACCCGACACGAGGCTTTCTCTCTCAGGGGAAATGTTGGCACTTTGTTTTGGGTCTCGGGAAAAGGTGCTGTCTGTGTTTTTATTCATTTGATCAGTTTGGTTTGAGCAGTTACTGCAGAATTGCAAGAAATCATTTATGCATTTGGTAAACTTTGCTTTTATCCAAAGCAACTTGCATTGCATTCAAGGTATAATTTTGATCAGTTCATACATTCCTTGGGAATCAAACCCACTACCTTGGTGTTGCAAACATGATCTGTTTGAGCTACAGGAATGCTGGAAGAAATCAGACTGTCCTACCTCAGATCCAAAGTACCGTAACTACTATGGACTCTGGGGATGTGTCCCATCTAATATGCAGAGTAAATATGATTATTTATTTATTTTTTACATTTTTTTTATGCATTTGGCAGACAATTTTATCCAAAGCAATACCTTATTTAAGGTATGCATTTACATTTTTTTCGGCTCTTGCTTTCCCTGGGAATCAAACCTGCAGCCTTCACCTTACTAATCCATCCTCTGCTGTTAGAGCGTCATTAATAACTGAATAAAACCTAAATTATTGTCACAGTGATTTGGATTATCATTTGGAACACATAATTGCAAAATCTGCACTGTAAAAAATATTTTTCAAAGTTGTAAATATAGATTATTGGAGTATGTTTTTCAGGAAAATACTAATTCAGTTTTTCTACTTCAAAATTTCATTTTTATTTCACTGTTACTTGTTAGTAATTATTTGTGAGATTTAATAGCAATTTCTGAGTGAAAATTGTTTCAAAGTAAATCCCACACCATTTTTTTCAGTGTCTTGTAATATTCACCCTAGTGAAAAATAAATACACTAAAATGTATTTGAAATACATTTATTTCATGCTAAGTATACTACAAATACATTTTCATATTTATGTACTTAATAAAATGCTCTGTAATTGTACTTTTAGTATACTAAACTGGTGTACTTAAAGTCTGCTAAACTGGAACAACTAATTTAGTTCTTAATGCACTTTAATTGTGCTGAAGTAGTGCTGAAGTCCAACTAAAGATATACTGAAGTATATTTGATTGTGCTACAGTGGAACTATTGCAAATATACTTCAGGTACACTTTAAATATTCTGCATTTAAAGGGTGATATTATACAATCCTCATGAAAAGTGATATTAAAACACATTTTAGGCTTATTAATAAAAAGATCCAAATAAAGTTTCATTAAAATGTTTATATCAGTAGGTCTCGAGTTATCTGTCAGTAAATATGTTAATAGATTTGAACTATACTTAGTATGAAATAAATGCATTTTAAATATATTACTTTTTTTTTTTTTTTACCAGGGCAGCCTTTTCTCAAAACAAGCATAGATTATTTCAGTGTTTTCAAATAATTGTTTAAATGTAACATGGACATAAAAATGACTCAATGCTTAGAAAATGTAGTGATTTTTTCCTCTCACACGAGCGTCGGAGGGTAACGCTGGTTAATGTGGAGTGTAAGTTACGGCGAGGAGCCGCTGCAGGGCACCTGCGCCCAAGATCTGCCCGTCATCAGCGAAACCTCTCAATTAACCTCCTTTCACTTACTGCCGCCTGCGAGGACTCCGTCATTACCCTCCACACCCCGTCACCCCATTCAATCTCAGAACCAGCCCTTCTCTCAGACCCTAAAGGGGCTCTCTCTGTGTCTCTCGCTCGGCTCCCGTCTCACGCCCAAACTGATCATGAGAGACCTGAGCTTTGGATCTCACTGAGAGCCAGTCAAAGAGACACTTCTGTATTTCTGAGTCGGAGGTGTGTGAAGACGGTTTGGAGCGAGTCCAGTGTTTGTGTGTCGTGTTCTGGCATCACTTCTGCTGCTACTTCATCCAGAACATCTCGGCTCGCTGGCACGACACGCTTCAATAAACAAACCTGAAGTATTAATTTATGATAGCGCTGCTGGCGTGGAGCTCACAGCACGGGCCATAAATTGCTTTTTAGGAAAACAGATCAGAGGTAAGAGGATTGTGTTTGAGAGAGTGAGTGAGAGAGGACTGATCAGGTTTGGAGTCTCATACCTGTGAACACAGGTTAATGTCTCATTACGTCTTAAAGCACAAAGCTCAAGGGTTTCCAACGTTATTGTAGGAAACGTGATTAAATATTTTTCTTGTTTACCAAAAACTACAAGCTGATGTCATACTGAGTGACAGCTTTTAGACTAAACCTGAAAAAAAAAACAAAAAAAAACATCAGCACCTATTTATGTACTATTTATCATTTTAAATATATTGATTATTTGTTTGTAATTAAAATAACTAAATCACATATTGCCTGTTAACAAAATCACAAACAACAACAACAACAACAGAGCTGTATTCAGACAATCCCCAAATGTTGGTTGCAAAAAATTGCAACCTTATATAACATTAAAAAAAAATGTGGAAATATAAGTTAATCAAAACTATAAACCAGATTCAGTCACAGCTTCATTTAGGCAAAACCTGCACTAATTACCCATTAGTGCCCTTATTTACTTCTTATTTATTACATTTGAATTCATTTATTGTTTATTTGTTTGCACAGCTGCTTTGAAACAGTCTGGATTGTATAAAGCAATATAAAAAAAAATGTTTATTGCAAGAAAATAACAAAATCACATCTGTATTATAACTGTAGACAGTCATTCCCCAAATTATGGCGGCAGAAATTGCAACCTTATGCAACATAAACAACAAATACTTTTCTTATGGAAAATAATAATTTACAACAAATAACAAACACTGCAAAACTGTTACCTATTAGCACCCTTATATATATATATATATATATATCTGTATTTATTTATTTATATAATTCAAGAAAATGTCTATTAATTTCAGCTGTGTAACAACTGTATTTAGACATTGTCCACATTTTGTTTGCAAAGCTTGCAACCTAATGACATAAATAATAAATAATACATGATCATTGTTTTCTGAAGGTTCAGATGATTTCACTGGCCAAAAAAAGAGCAAAAGTTATGCTGAGCCCTGTTTTGTGACGAGTGAAGTGAATCCCACAAACCTGTTCAGTCTGAAACTGATAAACTCGTTCCTTCAGTCATTCTTCTCTCCAGGGTCTCTTTCTTTGTCCTCTTAACTTCCTCTGAGCTCACGCTATGTTCATCTGCAGCGTCAGCAGAAAGACGCCCCGCTCTCTCTCTCTCTCTCAGGCTTTATTTCACTAATGTGGGCTGTATTTCCCTCATCCTCGGCATGAGCAGCAGCAGATCTGGCTCTCTATAAATAACTGGAAAAAGCCAACTGATCCGTCTGAGAGTGAAACACAGGAAGCTCTCAGCCATACATCCTCCACAGGACCAGCAGAGCCCAACACAACCAAAACAATCCCCGAGACCGGAGCCGGACTCCACATATGAAGAGCAGTGAACACTAAAGCACAGCGGCAGCTCATAAACACAGCCTTGGCAGTACAGACTTTATATTTCAGCTTTAAGTGGGTTTCCCTTTTACAAGCCAGAGCCCAGAGAGGATGGGAAGGGTGAGTGCGCATTTATTTTTCAGCGATATAAAAAGAGCTCAGCGCTGCTCCTGTCCGTGACTTCTCTCCTCGTTTCCGGCGTCTCATTAACAAACAATACTGCTGTGAAATTGCTTTAATGACAATGTAATAAAATTGCTATTCGGCTCACAGACGGCCCGAGGCGCAGCACCATCCTACAGCGTCTCTCTGTGTGCCGTACCTGCAGACCGTATACATTAACCCACTTATTCACCTTCTGCTCTCAGATGCTTCTCTTTCTTCAATCTTTCTCTGTTTGTTTCCCCCTAAAAACAAAACGTGCCATCCCAGAACATGAAAGCGCTTCACCCCTGTGGCCCGGCTCACTTTCATTTGCATTCGCTGCACTTACACTTACAACACTGCAGGAAAAAACACTCTCTTCCGCAGAATCTTTGTCTTGTTTTCCAGAACAAATATCTAGATTTACTGGAGAAGCTGAATTACTTAAGATACTCAGTTTCTGTTTGGATTAAGTCTCAGATTTATTTAAAAAATTTTTTTTAATTAATGCATAACACACACACACACACACACACACACAGTAACACATATATAAAAATAAGTTTATTTTTCTGACTCTATTGGGAAATTTGTTTGTTTTTGCTTTAAGCAAAAATGGTAACACTTTACAGTAATTTTTTTTTAGTTATTATTAGTTAACAGCATTAGTTAACATGGACTAACCATGAACAACACGTCTGTAGTATTTATTAATCTTACAGTTTTTTTTTTCAGCTGCTTCCACACAAAATCTTTCCTTGTCACACAGTTTCTGAAAGCTGACGCTCAAACAGCAGAAGCACACACCAAACCTACAAAACCAGACACTAATTCCCAGACTTTGACTCAACACACAAAACACAACACAATTCTCTCTGTAACACACACACATCTAACAGGAATTAATATTATGGCAAAGGTGTTTGTAAATGTTTGCTTTTGAGATGTGTTTGTGATATTTTCAATGCAGTGCTTCATTTTGAAAGAGATGTGAGGAATTTTGCATTTTGTGTGAGCAAATCTTGGATTTGTGTGTAAAGCTTTGAAAAAAAAAGAGGCAAAGTTTTGAAAATGTGTGTGAGCAGCTGAAAAAAACTAATGTTACATTCATTTTTTTATGACAAGTTGTATCTGTTAACATTAGTTAATGGACTGTGAACTAACATGAAGAAATGATGAACAATTGTATTTTTATAAACTAACATTAACATTAGGTTAATAAATGCTGTGAAAAAAACATGAATTGTTCACTGTTAACTAATGCATTAGCTAATGTTAACAAATGAGACCTTACATTTTTCTTCTCAAGTAAATGTGTCTTGATTTAGGAATGTTTATATAATTGTACTGGAAACAAGACAAAACTCCTGAGGAAGAGAATCATTTCCAGCAGATTCACAGCTACACTGCAGCGGTGATCCTGCTGTTTGAGGAGCAGTGTTTTCTGCTTCTCTGGAGTTTTCCTCTCTCAGCTGAATGGTGTTCCTGTGACGAGGATCTTTCTGATTTGGTCTAAATGTGCGGCATCCATCGGCCAGATGCAGACTAGTGTGCCAAAAGTGGATGGGTGCTCTGGCGCTACGAGAGATATCAGATCAAATGAAGCTGGAGCGGGGGGTGAGGGTGGCACATGGGAACCAACAACTGAGTCAATTCTGCTAATTAACTGCCAATTAGCGGTCCCTAAATGCAAGCGATGCTGACGATGTTGTCTGCCAGCAGCTCGCGCCGCCCATCTCCACTCATCCTCTTGAGCGGTATATTTAGAAAGAGCGGCCCGCCAGACTCCAGAAAAAGACTGGACGCTCTCATCTAGGTCAAAGTTAAATGGATAACCAGTAACTTCAGTGGTGATTGTGCCAGTGTGTAACACAGAGACAGACAGACAGACGGGGTGTGTGTGTGTGCGTGTGTGTGTGTGTGTGTGTGTGTGTGTGTGTGTGTGTCAGCGCAGATCTGAAGGAGACGCCGTGTGTTTAAACTCAATGCCTCCAAACTTTCCCATGCTCTGAGGAGGAAAATCAAACATCTTCACGGGCCAGTTTATACTTTTTACATTACATTTGGAAAATATTAAGCCATTATTTTGAATTTCATAACAGCTGGCCGTGCCAAGTGAAAGGGTCATAAAAAACATAAAGCTGATCTGTTTGTTCGTGACTCATTTGAGTTCAGGGAGGGAGAGAGAGTTATGAAACCCTTTCTCCAGCCGTCTCAGTACAAGCAGACTAGGACGAATCCCTCGTGATGATTATTCATATAAAGTCTAAAACAGAGCCACAGATTGGACACCAGCAGAGACGGTTCAGTCTGAGACGCCTCAGCTTTAGATGTTGAGACACAACTGGTGAAACAACCACAGATGACCAATAAAGACAAATACAGAGAGTGTGTGTGTGTGTGTTTCTGTGGGCATCAGGTAAGATCAGACCCACAAAACATGCAGATGTCAAAGGTCATTCATAAGTCACCTATTCCACTCCATTTGTCAGCTCATTAGTAAAATGAGTTTCCATGAGTGACAATACAGAGAGAACCAGAAAAAACCCAACAAAACCCATCAGGTGGACATTAACACAATCAGCTTTCTTGTTCTTCAATCACTTTTCAAATCATCATTTATTCTGTGGTGGAAATTACATTTGAAACAGATTCCTTTGTCTAACATCATATCTAGCATTTTATGTGTTCAAAATACAATTAAATCATATTTTCACACTTATTTTTTTTTATTTGAAGAAATGATAGCTTGTTTGTAAAAGATGCACAATGAAAATATTCAGTAAAGAAGTGCACTGACTTTTGAAAAATGTGGTGGAAATGATGAGTAAAAAATGCTATTTACCAATTTGACATATTGAAATGGTTTGTGATTATTTCACTATTTGTTTGGATCACAGTTTTATGTGTAATAAATAATATTTTTATATAGTATTTTTATAGTTAATTCTTGGTCTGTGATTAAAAAAAAAAAAAAATGATGAAGGCATGGTGAAACAATTCCAAGACAGTTGTAATAAAAAGTTAACCCCTGAGACATAAAAGTTCCTGAAGTTGAAGAAACACCCAGAAATGGCTACAAGAGCAACCGATAATGAAACAAACCCGCCTCTCTTTCATAATGCTGTGTGTGTTTAGCAGAGGCGTGTTGCTGTCAGCATGTGATCAGGCCTCATTTAGACAGATAGAATAACACACACACACACAGCAGCACTTATGGTGTGGTGTGTAAAGCGTCTCTGTCTGAGGTCAAACAGGATTGCTGTGCAGTCTCAGATTTAATTACCCATCAACTACATAGTGAAGCACCAACACCAGTGACCGTCACACACACGCAGAGCAGAGATCAGATCCACAGCACACAGAGAGAGAGATGGACAGGTAGAAGGGCCGGTCAGAGCAGGAGACGCGCTGTCTATTGACACGTTACACAGAGCGCCCTTGTGCCTCCTCCAGGTCTGATTGTGCCTCCAAACAAAGACCTGATTCAGGATTTGTCCGTGCAAACCTCGTCCTGCCTGTCTCTCTCCCCTGTGCTCTATATCAAAGCAGGATCCACACAATAACCATCACAGGAGGAATCCAGGACCATTCCAGCCCATCAGCAGGAACATCAGGAGGATCTGAGAGCGGAGCAAACACTACCGCAAATACAGCCTGACCTCAGACGGATGGATGGACGATAGATAGATTAATCTTTCAGTATCTGGAGTCTAAAACTGAGAGCGTTGATCTGCTCCTACTCACTCGTGGTTCTTTGTGGTTTCACGGTTATTTCAGCATTAATCAGCATGAAACAGGCAAAGCAACTCAATTTTCTGCTGCTGTAGGTGTGTGACGGCACCAAAGCTCGGTTACCGCTGTAATTGAAACACCATCCAGCCGCTGGGCGCGTGAAAGGCAGATAACGGCTCTTCCTGTGGCCAATTTAAGTACCTGGCCAGATCCGGCAGACAAATCACGCTCATTCTCCAGGCGTGTTGCTCATTGTGAGCCGGCACCAGAATGAGGTGTAGGGGAAAAATGAATCACAAAAGCAAAAAAATCAATTGACCCCGGGGAGGCGCGCGGGCCCGCGGGCCGATAACGCCGAGAGCCGCCGCCTGTACCCGACAGATAGAGCGCCGCGTAAATGAGTCCGCTTTGATAAATACATTAAGGGAAGCTGTGAATAAAAGGCAGGGACTTCTCATTTGTAAATAGAAGCTCCACTACACGGAATTAGACTGATAAAATAACGCTCCGTATAATTAAGTTTGTGTAAGGCCAGAAAATCCGTGCAAATACCTTCCCGGTGTTTTGAAAAGAAGCTGTCAGCTCAATTAATCTGAACATCGGCCGCAGAATGTAGCGAGCGAAATTAAGCCCGCGATAAAAAAAGAGCCCGGCCGAGTATTTTGATAAATAATTCCTGTATCATTTCTTTGGCTCTGTGATCATTTTATTTAATCCACCACCTCCAGTTATGAGCTAAGCCATCTACAAAGACGCTGCCGGTCAGAGCGGTCTAATCCGGCAGGAGCGATCGGGGAGGAGGTGCACCGCTGTCCTCGTCCCCTTAATGCATCAAAGCGACACAAATGTGTGTCGAACGGCAAAGAGCCGCGGCGATAATGCATGAGCAGAGTCTGTGCAAACGCTTTCCAATGGCAGAAGGGATGAAAAGTGACTCGACTCACCAGTTGTTTACTTGTAAGATGGTGAGGCCCGTGTCTTGAGCGAGCTGCTTCTTCTGTTCTTCTGAAGGATACGGGTGCTGCAAGAGAACACAGGAGAACACGCTCCGTCAGGATCATGGGAAACAACACAGAATCAACAAACACTGCACTGACAGTCATATTCACTGAGTAAACAGCACACAAATGACTCACTGCTAAACAACAGCAACTAGTCCACAAGTAGCAACAACGCATAGCTCTCTGCCAATTATCAGAGTCTGACCCAATCATTAGAAATGTTCACCATGCTGCTTCTGCTGCTCACCACTCTGTTGTTAGGATGATCAAAAGTTGAAACACTATATTTTAGACTTGCCTCATCGGTGTCACAAAAACTGAGAGCCAATCAAATCAAAGAAGGCGGGGGAATTCCATCACAACACTTCAGTTTTAACAGTCAAAGAGTGTGAGGTACAATATAAGTAGCTAATCGTTTAATATTTGCTAATAACTTTAATACTAGAAATGCTAGGCAGACAACTCAAATTATGCTATTTTGAATAAAAAGCACAGACTTTGATTTTCAGGCTTCATTCATGAATGTGACAATGTACGGCGATCATATTAGGCATATGATTAAAAGTAAATGGGCCTCATTCATGAAACTTGCGTAAATATAGGAGTAAATTCTGAGTAATCTGCGCGTAAAACAGACCTTCCCGAAAACTCTCCTCCAGATTCACAAACACTTCGTAAACGTCCAATTTGATAGTTAAACATGTATGTTAATGAATTCCAATCATTCGTAAATAGGGCGCTCGTTCACGCTCATTCACAATTAACATAATCCCCGCCTATGAATTACAGCGTGTCCAGGAACGCAGTGGAATATTCTGGTCTACTTTCTCAGGTTTGGCTCCCGTATATTGTATAAATGCAAAAAAAAAAAAAAACTAATAGGCCACATCCCTAACAATAAATATTCAATAACGTGTGTCCACCAAAGAGTTTTTAGCCAGCTGAATATTGTCAGGCGCTCTTCTTATACCGACCAGCTGGAGACGCTTTAGCTGCTATGATTTGGAATATCCACAGCAATGTATTACTAGTATCTTATTTTTAAGAATTTTACTAAATATAAAAAAGCAGTAACCAGTAATATTGACTTCTCCATTGTTGTAGGCAGTCGTTTTACAAGTAGGCTGGTTGGTCGCTATTTGTCCCACCCGTCCACTATTTACAGCTGGGTACAGTGACGAGCGCTGCTTTTTACAGTTATCAACTCAGCTGCAAAAAAAATAAAAAAATAAAAAAATAAAAATTCCAAAAAGAGGGCAAGGGCCCTCTTGTAATGCACTGCCGTAATAATTACAAGTTCATCAAAATTCAGTGTCATCAGTTTGCCAAAAAAGAACACAGAACGTTTTACGCACCATTTACACGTAATACAGAGCAGGTGTACATTTCTTTCGTACCAACTAACATTTTGAAAATACGAACATTTTCATGAATTCGAAAGTTTACATCAGAACGGCTTTATGAACGATTTACAAAAACATTTGTTCTACTCGTGTTTCATGAATGAGGCCTAATGTGTGTTTTAAAAAAAAACAAACTGATTACAGTAAATTCTATTTTTTAACTTATTTTTGCCTTTTTTGCTAACAATAGTCCTCTTTAGACTAGCAGTCATTATAGTATTAGTGACTGTCAGCTTCATATCTGATAACACTTTAGTTTGATGGTCCTCAACAGACATACTGACTATATGTAACTTATATGTCAACTTATTCCACTAACTAACCCTAACATAATAATGTACTAATACTCTAATGAGAGTTAGTTGGCATATAATTGAGAGTCAACAGATTGTCTAAATGGGACAATCAAAATAAAGTGTAACCCCTTATTTATTCCCTTTAAATCTTTTAATTATAGAAAAAAAAAAGGTTCTACCTCTCAGTGTTGAAGTCATGGCGCTAGCGATGAGGGTAAGTGTCCTATATGCAGTGGTTGTGAATCCAGCCTTGCACAGGCATCTTTCACAATTGTCTGCAGCAAAGGCAAGTGTCTTTCTGTGTGTGTTGTTTTATGAGTGAAAGACTGAAGCTGGAGTCTATGTGTCTATGTTACAGTGGTCAAGTGCTGCTGCTTCTGCTGCTTGTATGATGCAAACACCAACATGACAAGAGATCAGCAGGGTGAGGGGTGCAGACGAACCGGGATAGGACCGATTTAACACAAGCATGCATAAAAACAGCCGCAGAAAATCCTGCACGCTTAACACACAGATCCGCACGGCACCGCGGTGAATTCTCCAGTCAGATTAAACGCATCGCTCGGAGCGGAAAGATGGAAAACATCCTCCTTTCCTCGACGGTTAGAGAAATGACTTGAGCTCGTCCCTTGTGTCGCTGATGTACGCAGGCCAAGCGCTAAAGCAAGACGTTTCTGCAAAGGTCTCTTATTGCCAGGAGTCGCACCTG
>JAFVLL020000281.1:0-23541 GCA_021397915.2 Tor tambroides
TTGCACTGACGACACGCACCTGATTCCACTGATCACCCAATCACACACACTACTTAAGCCATGGACTTCCTCTGTATTATCGCCGAGTATTGTATTGCGATTATCACTCTCCTAGCGATAGCAACATTACGGAGCCTTTGTTATAGTCTTAGTCTTAGTCTTAGTCTTAGTCTTAGTCTTAGTCATAGTCTTGCCTTGCCTTGCCTTGTTTATCTTGCCGTGTCTGACCGTGCCCGTGTTTCCTGGATTCACCCCTTTGCCTTGCCGTTTGGACTGTGTTTGCACCTCGCTTGGATTATTGCTCTCGTTTATGGATTATCTTTCTGCCTAGCCCCTTTGGATACTGTACGCTGATCGTCGACCCACGCTTGCTCCACGGATTGCTGTGTCATGCCCTTACCATACCTGTTTGTTGTGTATGACCCTGCCTGTTTTGACCATGTTTAATAATAAAGCTTTGCATATGGATCCGCACGTCTCACGTCTCGTCAGCCCCGTAACAGAAACATGAAAGTGTCTCTTTAAGTACGCTTAAGTGGCCTTTTATTTCATTAATATTAAATGATCACAGATTAATAATTTTTTAAAATATGCTTTTAAGTGCACATTCAATACATTTAAGCACACTTCTTTTTCACAAGAGGATAGGAAGCTCACCATCACGATTTGTGTCCATCTGGCGGAAGATTTTATCTGTGCGTTTCTCAGGTGTGGACTCGTCCTCTGGCATCTTCATTACTGAAGAAACCATCTTATAGATGGCCTGAGGAAGACAACATCACAGATCAAATCAAAATCAGCTTTAGAAAAGGCATCACCTCACAAAAACACGATGTTGTTCGACAAGTGCAAAATTCGGGTTTATTTTACTACAGTTTTGCTTTAGCATGTCGCTAAGCTAACAACACAGTACTCTAACAAGCATAACTACATTTATATTTGACTTTTTCTTCCATGACGGAATATTCTATCATCTTGGATGATTCTGAACTCATTGCAGTGTGTTCTGGGATTGTAGTGCTGCTTTAGAATCTTCTAGCCTTTGTTTTTAGAATTCTGGTTTAGAATTTGCTAGCTTTTGGTTTGGGAGTGCAGCTGAGATGCTATTAAGGTCTAAGCAGGCAGTAAATCTTATTAGAGAAAATTAGAGGTCTCTGGGTATGATTTAAAGTAGGTGCTGTCACTTCGTAACTATTTCAAAGTAACCATAGCGACTGCTTTTCCCAGATAATTGAATGAACGGAATAGGAAATTACAGCCATTTGCTTGCACTCAGCTGTCAGACTCAGAGAGTGCACTTAGGAAGTTGACGCATTTCACCAATTGCTCCAACAGCGTGAAATTTACCTAAATATGAGCGAAAGGTAATTGCGTGCTGCACTCTACTCTCCCTAATTGAGCAACACATCATGCACAACTGAAAATTCAATTTTTTTCTGATCTAAAAAACATGATAATAAGGCACAAGTCTAAAACCAGACATTTCATGGAGGCTGGAGGCAGTCTCATAGTATTGATTTCCCATATTATTCACTGAAATATATTAGGCTAACATACACTATAAGGTTGGAAATATCTTCTCTGTAAGTATAAAGTCAAAAGAAATGTGTTTTGTACACAGTGGTTGATTGATAACGATATAATTTCAGGTGTTTCATGGAAACTTCTCATACAAGAACTAATTCAGCAAGCTTAACATTGAAAGTTAATCAGCATAATCTACTCTTATATTCAAAATATACAACATAGAGACTAGAGTCTCTGAAACATGATGTAACCAGGCATAAAGTTCTTGTTTTCGGGGTGTAAAATTTTAAACCAATCAGAGAGCTGAATTTGGAGCCAATTAGATTTGGATGTGTACAATCAAAATTGCACTAAACTCTATAAACGCAAACACGCCAGTGAAATTACGCCGTCAACACTGTAAATTATTTTTTTATCAAGTATTTATGTCTTGTTTTCCAGTACAAAAAACTTGAGTACCAAAATGACACAAAATATTGTTTTGTTTTTCTAAAAAATGTATTTCAGTGACTTAAAGCTTAAAACAAGAACAAATATACGCTGATGGTAAGAAAAATAATCTTGTCTTCCTTTTCGAATTAAGTTTATTTTTCTTACTCTTTGGCAGATAATTATTTTCTGATTGTTTGTTTCAAGCATAAACTAACAGAAAAAGAGAAAACAAGACTTAATATTGTAAGTCATTTTGCTTCTCTCAAGTAAATGTATCTTGATTTAAGAATATTTAGCTATTTTTAGCCATGGCCGTAGCCAGATGAGGTCACCGAGGTCCGGACCGTGATAAATTTATAATGTAAAAAAAAAAAATTTGTTCTGACAGTTTGCAAGAATATTTAGCTTAATATTTAGGTATGAAAATGATCGCTGGCTTCAGAGATTTGCGAGATCCAGCCGTGCCAGATCCAGCTATAATAAGCGTCTTTGGACTTGCCTTTTCTACTTAATTTGACACTTTAGAAAGTTAATAAAGTGGGAAGCTGCAGTTTAGGGTTAGCGATATCTTTATATTATCTTATTTTCAAAAGATCTGAACTACTTTCAGTTTATTTTTATTTATTTTTCGGTTTTGTTTTCATCTGGCAACGCCGTCGACACTTAAACTGACAGTGATCAAAAAAGGCTACGGATAGGATACCACATTCGGTCAGGCAAACGCAAAAAAACATGATATTATCTCAGAAACGTTATCAACGCTATCAAAAACAGTAGCTTTTAACAGTACACACATCTGTAGAACAAGCAGTCTAGGTTACAGAATGAAATGGAATACGCAAACACTAGCCATGAAGAAGTCTATGCTATTTCATTCTGTATAACATATTACGGGCAGTCGTGGCCTAATGGATAGAGAGTTGGACTTGTAACCCGAAGGTCGTGGGTTCAAGTCTCAGGTCCGGCAGGGATTGTAGGTGGGGGGAGTGAATAACCAGCACTCTCTCCACCCTCAATACCATGACTGAGGTGAGACCCTTGAGCAAGGCACCAAACCCCCAACTGTTCCCCGGGCGCCGCAGCACTGGCTGCCCACTGTGTGTGTGCACTTGGATGGGTTAAATGCAGAGCACAAATTCTGAGTATGGGTCACCATACTTGGCCACACACCACTTCCCTTTCCTATAATAGTTACATTTTCACAAATCATGCTAAAAACATTCATAAGAGCACACACACACACACACACACACTACCATTTATAGCATGCATTTATTTGATCCAAAATACAGCAAAAAAAAAAATTGAAATATTTTTACTATTTAAAGTAACTTTTCTATTTGAATAAATTTTAAATTGTATTTTATTCCTGTGATTTCAAAGCTGATTTTTTTTTGCATCATTGCTCCAGTCTTCAGTGTCACATGGTCCTTCAGAAATCATTCCAATATACTGATTTGTTGCTCAAAAAACATTTATTATTATTATGTTGAAAACATCTGAGTAGAGTTTCTTTGATGAATAGAAAGTTCAGAAGAACAGCATTTATCTGAAATCTTTTGTAACATTATAAATGTCTTTATCATGACTTTTAATCAATTTAAAGCATCCTTGCTAAATAAAAGTATTAATTTCTATAATTTCTTTTCCCCCACAAAAAAATACTGTCTCCAAGCTTTTGAATGGTATAGCGTATAATGATACAAAAGCTTTTTATTTCAAATAAATGCTGATCTTTGGATATTTCTATTTATCAAAGAATCCCAAAAAAATGTACTCAACTGTTTTAAATATCGATAATAATAATAATAATAATAAAAATTTAAAAAATCTTGAACAGCAAATCAGCATATTAGAATGATATATATATATATATTTATGCTTCAGCTGAGAGAGTCACACTCACACACCTGTACAATCTCCAGCATTTCGGCCTTGCTTATGTATCCATTGCCATCCAGATCGTACATACTGAAGGCCCACTTCAGCTTCTGGTCCAAACGGCCGCGTGACGTGACGCTCAGGGCAATGATGAACTCTCTGAAATCTATTGTCCCGTCTCCATTGGCGTCGAAGGTTCGGAAGACGTGCTCCGCAAACTTTGACGCGTCTCCATAGGGGAAGAAGTTTCCGTAGATCTTCTTGAACTCTTCCATGTTGAGTGCACCGCTGGGACAGTCCCGCAGGAAGCCCTTGTACCACTCCTGGATCTCATGCTCAGTGAAGTCTGTGTTTTCCAGCAGGTCCTGTATCACCTCGGGACGGAGCTTGCTGTTCTGCTTTCCCATGCTGATGGTGTGGTTTCAACTAGAGGTGAAGGAGAAGAAGAGAAGAGCTGTTAGTTAAAGGTGTCACAGTAAGTAAATACTCTTATTATAACTCACCTTTAGTAAATATGAAATAGGTTTAACTTGATCACATTTAATGCAAGATTAAAAACAGAATTCATAGCATAAAAACAACCTACATACTCTTAAAAATTCATATTATTAAAAAGAAGCTTTTGATGAACAGAAAGAACCATTTTATTTTCTGTAACACTTTATTATATGGTGTCCTTGTTACACGTTACATGTACTTACTGTTATAATAACATAAATTATGCATAGTTACATGCAAGTAACCCTAAACCAAACCCTAATCCTAACCATAACCATATAGTAAGTACATGTAGTTAATTATTATTACTCAGTACTTAAATGTATAATTACACTGTAACAAAGACACCTTAAAATAAAGTGAAACCTTTTTTTCTTAGTGTCTACTAAGAAGTCAACATTTTAATAGTTTCAAGAAACGGCCAAGTCCATGTCTAGAAATCAAAATTTTAAAATTAGGCTATCTTATATATCCAAGATTGTGGGAACCCTGTTTTGTCATAAAAAAAATGGATGTTGAGGAGGTTAAATAAAATAAGAACTATATAGATTTTTTGCAGCGCATTTTCATGCTTATTTTGTCTTAAGTCATCTTAAAGCTCCCTTCTAAGATTGCTGAGGCCCCCTAGTGGGCCCCGGTTTAGGAGCACTGACCTATAGGAAAGAAAATGGCAAAAGAGATCTTGCTAACACTTTACTTAAAGCCTATATGTATAATGCATTATAAAAGTAGTTTTAATGCATGCTTTGTAATGCCTTTCATAATGCATTATACAATGTAACCACAATGAATACATTATAACACTTATCAATTTATGGTTACACTATGCATTTTAAATTCAGTTATAATTATTTACGGCAAGATATAATGTCTGCAATTCACATTATAAATAATTATAATGCATTATAGCCTTAAATAACCCTTTATAATTCATAATACATAAAGGCGTTAAGTGCTATCTCCACTTCCTTAGATTTTTATCATGAGCAAAAACAACAGTAATCTCACATGTGAAGAGATCTCAACATTCAGACTCAGAATTGATTTCAACAATACCAAAGTCTGACATTAAAATGAAGAAATCTCAGTACAATTTTTTCTGAGATCAATGATCTGATCCGATTCTATACACATACATTTTATAGCTCTACATAATGTAAAAATTTAAGTTGTAAATAAAACAAAGACTATTGGCATGAAAATACTATTTCAGTCTTTCAACTTCAAAATTCAATTTCTGAGTGAAAAAAACGCCTCACATAATCCTACCTTTTTTTTCAGTGTACTGTCACTTTATATCAACAATTTTCTCATTTGTATCTTTTCCTTTTGGGTTTTTTGGAGACAGTGACAACATTCTCGGTTAAGTCTCGTGAGTGTTTCAGTAAACACAATGCCTAAACCCTGACGGGACGAGTCCCTCGCTGTGAACGTACTATCATGTATGCAAAGCACACATATCTGCCACGTATCTAAAATTTCTCTTCCTTTTCCCATCTGTCAACTGAACTTTCCATTGGTAGACCACAGTGATGCTCTCACCTGCTGCAGTGTGTGTCTCTGTGTGTGTGTGTGTGTGTGTGTGCAGCTGCACTCGAACCATTTCCTGATGCAAATCTCTCACAAAATCCCACGTGCCTGCAGCCCTACAAACATATGATCTTGAGAGCATATATTAGCGTAATTCTATAAAATGAGCTGGTTTTAATACAGCAAAGAGAAGCTGGTTTAAAAAGAGTTTCGGGGAGAAAACTATTAAAATAAAGCTGGATTTTTGTAGTTGTATTCACAACAATGTCTATATTAACATATAAACGTTGCATTAAATATTCATAATAAATGTCATTTTTATATGCGTTATATTTATGTGAGACACATATGCATAATGACTCTTTATTCTCATCCATATCCACTGAGATGAGAGTGATGGGGGACAAAAAATAACATTGGGGAGATTAAGAGATGGAGAAACTGAACCTCCTCTTGTAAACAGGAAGCAGTCCATCAGTTTGCCTTTCATTGCTTCTCACGTACCGCATGTGTTCATCCAGCTCCACGCTATATATAGCATGCTATATATAACAAAGTGATGTGAAAGGAGTTAAATAATATATTTAGTAATAATATATATAGTATATAGTTTATATATATATAGTTTGGTGTTCAGGCAGTTCATTTATACTTTTATTCAGTAAATAAGTATTAAATAGATTAAAAGTTACAATAAAGACACTAATAATGTTACAAGACAATTCTATTTCAAATAAATGTAAAAAATCTGTAGCACAGTTTCCACAAAAATATGAAGCAGCACAATTGTTTTCAATATTGATAATAAGAATGTTTCTTGAGCATATTGGAATGATTTCTGAAGGATCATGTGACTCTGAAGACTGGAGTAATGATGCTGAAAATTCAGATTTGCATCACAGGAATACTGTAAATTTTACAATACATTACAATAGAAAACAGTTATTTTTAAATAATTTAAATTATACTAATTTCACACAATATTACTGTTTATCTGAATTTTTGATCAAATAAATAAATTCTTCCTGAGTAAAAAAAAAAAAAAAAAAAGTTAGTGTACAGTAGTGTGTATACACACACACACACACACACACACACACGCACACACACACGTTGGTATTTGTGGTTTACGGGGACTCTCCATAGGCGTAATGGTTTTTATACTGTACAAACTGTATGTGCTATTGCCCTACACCAACCCTACACCTAAACTTAGCCCTCACAGGAAACTTTCTGCATTTTTAGATTTTCAAAAAAACACCATTTAGTATGTTTTTTAAGCCTTTTGAATTACGGGGACATAGGCAGTGTCCTCATAAACCACCTTCAAATTGTAATACCTCTGTCATACCCATGTCATTAAACAAATTTGTGTCCTCGTAAACCACAAAAACCAGTACACACACACACACACACACACACACACAAACACACACACACACACGCACACACACACACACACACACGTGCACGCACTCTTCCTCCAGCTGTGCAGTCTGAACACCAAAGCACAATAGAGCAATTTATCCACAGCATACTTTCGGCGGCACCCTGTGGATAAAAGCATCGTGATCAATCAGAGTTTAATTGCTTAATGGATATGTGGCATTTGTATTACGTTCCAGCCGCTGTCATGGTAACAGACAGTCTAATCTCACTGTTAGTGAAGCACAAAACATTCACATTTGAAGCGACTTTATATTAAAAACCTGCCTTCAATGATGGGATTTATGGATGAATCAAACAATAGGATGCTTCTTTTGGAAGAAAAAGAAACAAAATACATTATCTGAAGTTAAAGTCACCATGTGTAATGTCCGTGACATCACTTGTTCTTGCACCCCTGAGCTTAGCCTGTATTTATAAAGCAGAGCCGCTGGCTCGCAGATCTCTGATGTTCTTGGACTCCAGGGTCAACAGCTCAAAGATCTCTGTCTCAAATTAACCCTAAGACTCTTAGAGCCTCCAATCGCCCTGCGGAGACGTCACGCTTATGTAACGCCGGCCCACAGACACAGGTGGACACAAGGCATTGATGTCCTGAGGACAGGTGACACATTGCACACCCAGCAAGCTGTTTTCATCAGCACAACTGTTTAGAGTAGAACACGGTACCTTTCAAACAAGAATATCAAACAAGATAAGACTGGTTAAAAATAACCAGTTGAACTACATATATATATGTGACCCTGGACCACAAAACCGTCTTAAGTCGCTGGGGTATATTTGTAGCAATAGCCAAAAATACATTCAAAATTATCCATTTTTCTTTTATGCCAAAAATCATTAGGATATTAAGTAAATATCATGTTCCATGAAGATATTTTGTAAATTTCTTACCGTAAATATCAAAACTTCATTTTTGATTAGTAATATGCATTGCTAAGAACTTCCTTTGCACAACTTTAAAGGCGATTTTCTCAATATTTAGATTTTTTTGCACCCTCAGATTCCAGATTTTCAGATAGTTGTATCTCGGCCAAATATTGTCGACCCTAACAAACCATACATCAATGGAAAGCTTAATTATTCAGCTTTCAGATGATGTATAAATCTCAATTTCGAAAAATTGACACTTAAGACTGGTTTTGTGGTCCAGGGTCACATATATACATACATACACACACTATATATTAGGGCTGGGCGATATATATCGAACGATATTTTGCGCATTTCGTCAGTAAAGCCGGTTCTTTGATTAGCGGAAAATCTCCATCACCTGTTTTGAAATAGAGCGCCAGTTAATACACAGAGCCGTAGATCACTGACAAGCTACACATAATACCGCGTTTCATTTTCGCCCGGGTGATTAATTGGCGTAGCTTGTCAGTGATCTACGGCTCTGTGTATTAACTGGCGCTCTATTTCAAAACAGGTGATGGAGATTTTCCGCTAATCAAAGAACCGGCTTTACTGACGAAATGCGCATGGATATATCGAACGATATATATCGCCCAGCCCTACTATATATAGTGTTTATTGTACTAAACAGTGGTATTTGAATGAAATAAAATAACATTATATTTAAATTACACTTAAAAAAAAATACGCTGGCAACTAACTGAATACACACACACACACACACACACACACACACATATATATATATATATATATATATATATATATATATATATATATAAACTAAAACTACATACAACTAAAATTAAAAAAAGGTAATTGAAAATATTAATTAATACTAGTGTGGAAACAATACTAAAAGAATAGTTTCTGCCAATGGGATAAAAAAAAATCATCATATACTATCCAAAAATATGACATAATATGCAGTAGTTTAAAAGATGTTTAGCTATTTTACTGGACAAGACAAATAAGAATAAAAAAGATTAATTGATTATTTATTTATTTATTTATTGATAACTAACTAATTAACTAACTAACTAACTAACTAACTAACATTTTAAATAAATAAATGAATAAATGGACAAGACAACAAGTAAGTTAAGAAAATCCTTTTAAAATTATTCATGAGGAACAAACAAACAAACAGAAAGGGATCAAATGTTGTGAGCTGAAATCAAACTGTCAATCAAAGATGAGCATCAGAGCGCAGATATTTTCATTCTCATCTTTGATGCAGTCAGCAATGAAACTTGTGACATGTGACTTGTGTTGACAGACATACAGCAGCATGAACTATCAAAATAATAAAAACGATCATTCTCACACGAATGGCCATACAATGACAGAACAAGTCACAGGACGGTGCATGCCAAAAGTAAATCCCTCCCCTCCATTTCCTCCACCCTTCAAAACCACAGAGGCCAAATAAAACCACAAGCTCCGAAACTGAAGTATGACTGTGGAAAATTTCAGCGTTGCATTCATCTTTGTAAGGGGGCTATGAAATTCAAACTCATCAAATGCTCTCATAGTTTCCTTGTTCTTTCCCAGGCTCACCAAAATAAATATACAGCGCTGTGTCAGAACGGCATCTGTTATCATGAGCACATCTAGTGACATTAGTCAATGCGGAAATTTCCTTCACATCAACAGCGCTGCGTTTACGCTGCTTTGTTCAGTAAGTTTATGTGCTAAAATTACAATCAAGGGGAAAAATGAAATGAGCATTAGCAGACTGTAGGCTGATAGCAAGTATGCGCAATATGAAAATGAATCTGCATCAGTGAGTAATGTTTGGTTATGAATTTCATGTATTTTACAGCTATTAACTGTATGCCAACATTTGCACGACTGTCGGTTTCTGTGGCTCATTGCTGGCAAGTCTTCACCTCAATCTGCACTTGACATCTGTGCTATGCTAACACCAAATACATGCCACATCAGTATCAGTTTATGTCTCATTTAGAAACATTTAGTTTAGGTTTAAACTGTGCTTTCATATGTTAAGATATTTGATTTAGAAGGTTTTAAAATGTAAACTTAAGAATAAGTTTGGAAATAATAACATGAAACAATAAATTAAATGATTATTAAAACAGTCTCTACACATTTAGCTTTTGATCTTGTTTTAAGGGTTTATATGTTTTTAATGGAAAACTCAACAAAAATGCTGATTAAGAAAATAATGAATTATGAATGTTTGCAGTGCTCAGTTTGCATAATCACTTAATCCTTCATGATGTGAAATACATTATTATACACAGAAGATTCATGCTGGGCCTCTATGAGCTCAGTAAAATAATGCCGACACACATAGGGCCAGAAATTAAAAAGAGCTTTGGGCAAAAATGCCACCAAAATGAATAAAACTGCCTCCACAATTCAACATATGGGGCAAAAAAAAAAAAGTTCCTGTATGAGTTTTAGGTTTTTATATTTATAACATGTGATATACAGTAGTTAAGCCATATCACATGAGGAAAAATGCTGTTTTTGTGAATGTGATATTTCATATAACAGTAAAATAAACAAAGTTACTTATATTTTAAACACAGTATTTTCAATATTGTGTTTTTTGCTTTGTCTCCAAAAAATATAATAAAAAAATATATAATAAAATAAATAAATAAAATAATTTAAACAAAGCCACAGCTGATCCAAGTGGTGTTTCATTCCTGAATCTGCATTTTTAAATGAATCGGTTGAGTGAACAATTCAATGACACATTCATAAAAACAGTCAGTTGAATAACGTTATATTCATAAAAACGGTCATTTGAATGACATTAATTTTAAATAACATTTATAAAAACAGTCACTTGAACAAAATTATATTTAAATGATATTCATAAAAACAGTCACTTGAATAACGTTATATGTAAATAACATTTATAAAAACAGTTACTTGAATGAGGTTATATTTAAATAATTTAATATCACAACATAATTTTTGCAACTGTAACAACCCTATAGTGTAATTATTGTAATTGAATGCATTGATTAAATCTAAAGATGCGATCACATTGCAGCAAAATTCATGGGTAAAAAGGCCCGTTTTCTATTTTTAATAGAGTATGGATGTATGAAGCACAGAAGACACTTTCAAACCATGCAGCTTTCTGGTGGTCAACATGGCAAATTCGTGTGAACAACATGAACCCGTTGCGAAAACTGCGAGGGAAAATTCCCATTGAAGTGACTGGATTTTGCCCCCGAAAAATCACTGAACAGCCATAAATGTGACCATAACACAAGAATTTCACACATTCAAATTCATACCTTTTTATAAAGATAACAAACGCCAATTTTCACATTTAGCAAAATCTACCCATAGGGGATACAGCCAGTAATAAATACTAATATTGATATATTAAATCTGAAATCAATCACACTTTAGTTTGGGAACCACTTCTCACTATAACTAATTATTAACTATGACATTTCCCTCAATAAACTCCTAATTTGCTGCTTATTAATAGGTAGTTAGGTAGTTCTTAAGTTTAGGTATTGGGTAGGTTTAAAGGATCTAAAATACGGTCATTCAGAAGAAGGCATTAATATGTGCTTTATAAGTACTAATAGACAGCCAATATGCTAGTAATATGCGTGTTAATAAGCAGCTAGTTAAGAGTGAGAATTGGTCCCTAAGCTAAAGTGCTACTCTGAAATCTGATTGCAAGATCTTGCACAGAGCACAAAATGCATCAAAAACTTTCCTTTAACTTCACATGTTTAATTTCCTTTAGCTAACTAGATAGCAAATCTGCTTTCCATCACAATCTCTCTCTCTCTGTCTGTGTCTTTGTACCTGCAGGATTAACTCAAGGTTCTGCAGGGCTAATCTGAAGCAGTAGAGTATAAATATAGACTCATGTTATGTAAGGGCCACTAAATATCTTATACCAGGTCTTGGCGATACAAGATACAGCAGGTATACTGTACATTTTAGATTCCACTGGACACACAACAGTGTGCTTTTGTAAGTCAAAATCACAACTGCTTTGAGACATTTATAATTGTGCATAAATCTGCAACCCCAATAGTACACATATGAAATAAAACATGCATTATATAATTAACCCTTTATAATTAAAAGTGTAAAGGTTTTTTTAAATAAACTGGAATTCTGCATGGATGCATAAAGTCTGTGATTGTTATATGAGGATTTACAGGCCCAGGCTAAAATGGTGACCTTTTCTCTCTGTGTGACCTCTGCTGAGATCTTTGCCGGTTTCAAAACACTGTCAAACAAAAGTATGGAATTTTAAATAAGAGAAACATATCGGATTAACATTTGTGCAAGTATACACAGTCGATAGCTAGAGGAAAATGACCTCCTAAATGTTTTGCTTGTATGAGAAAAATTCAGTGAATGCACTTGAAAATAGTTATAAATATCACACACTCTCAGCTGACTTTTTTTTAACAGTACCGAGGTCGTTAAAGGTCCATATTTCCTGTCTGAAGAAACAGCAACTCTATATTAATACCCAGACGTTTGACGTAAAGCATTTTTGTCTAGTTCAAATGTAAACATCCAGCCATTAATCTAATAGCGTTAACTGCTTGTAAACTATCCTTGCTTGACCTCGACACAATCCTCCATCCATCTGTGAGAATGGACAATTCCTGCACATGCTCTTAGTGTAAATATTTGCAAAGCCCCTATTTTTGGAAACATTTTTTCGTAGCGTTTACAGTTTGAAATCATGGTCAATTACAGCAAGCTTCACATGATGAACACAAACAGGAAATGCTTTTACATTACAGCCTCAATGCACACAAATTGAATGTAGAGGAGCTCGAGTGTGAAATCACTATTGCTCAACAACACGGCTCATTACAAAGTGCCATTACCGTTCTCAGCTGCTGTCACTGTGAGTGCATGCACTTGAGATGAACACTACAGTAATAACTGTACCCTCAGCCTCATTAAAAATATACACAATCCTCACAAGAGTCAATCCAAACACGCCACATTCACATGCTCCATCAAGATCCACTGAGACTCAAAAGCTCTCAGGATCTAATGAAGCATTTTATAAGTCAAGTCACAGTATATGCTTTTACCACCTTTATACTGAAGCTGAAACTCAGAGAAAGTGGACGCTTCATATTTACACTCTTAAACAGAAGACATCAATGGACAGCATCAGTCATAACACTCTGATCCCAAACCAAACATTACATCTCTGCAACCAGTCTACATAATAGATTTAGACATCTAATACATAAATAACATTTCCTTCATTTGTATTATTTAATTTAATTTAATTATTTCTTTTTTGGTCAAAATCAAGATATAAGAAGAAGGTATAAATATATATACTTCAGATTTCCATAATATGTCAAATAATATGTTGTTGGATTGTTAACATCAAGATATAATAATTATATTACATTTTTTATAAGATTGACAGACAGAGATAGATAGATAGATAGATAGATAGATAGATAGATATTTTCAATGACTCTTTTTGCTGTTTAATTCAATATTTAATTTTTACATTACATTAAGTTAATATGAGGTCTCAGTTAATATATTTAATTATACAAGAAATTGCAAACTTTTGTTAAAATAGTTTTATATTAAGCACAGTACATCATAATACATGACACTATTGTTACACTCTTCAAAATAAAGTTTCTTTATTGGCGTCTATAATTCCTCGAAGAAACTTTAACATCCTTGGAACCTTTCCATTCCACTTCCTGGTTCTTTATAGTGGAAAAAGATTCTTTAGATGATCACACTAAGAAAACATGATTCTTTTTTTTTTTTTTTTCACTGAAAGGTTTTTTTCCAAAATGGTCTTCAATGGAATTGCTACGAAAACCCTTTTTTTGGAACCTTTATTTTTAACAGCATACTGTCTGATATGTCATGTCAACTACCAATAGACTGTTTAAACTGAATGATTTATGTAGCGTTTTTCATCATACATACAGTTCCCAGGCAGCTTTACAAAGAAAAGTACCCTACAAGCCAAACACAGCCAAAGCTGACAGTAGCAAGAACAACATTCACCTTCTGACCCACCTTGATGTAAATGATGCACTTCAGTTTCACCTGTTGGACCTTGTGATGTTGCCAGCTTTCTTTCCTCCCTTCTTCCCTCTCTATATCAGCTCTGTACGTCGGCAGCTCCTCACAGGAACTCTCTGAACAGACTATCTCTCTTTATTTCTCTCCCTCTCTCTGGGGCTTTACTAAACTCTCCCTCAAAGCCGAGCGTCTCTGTTTCCACATCCCCGCAGACCGTCACATTTTTCCAAGCGCCCACTTGCGTCTTCTCAAAAAGCTTCTCGGAGCAGTACGTGTGCTTTCTGAACAGCCTGTCAGATCTAAAACATGAACGTCACTGTGTAACCTACATGCATGCCACAACAATGCAAAGGGGAAAAAAAGAGCGTCTCAACGACTTCCTGCAACCTGAGATGTTTTCTTAAGTCTTCTGAGAGTAAGTTTGCCACTTAACTTGAGTTCCCCAACTGACTTTACCTGATTCCTCTTCTATTTTTCAGTGTACTAGTGACTAACACTTAATAATGAGAATTAAGTCATTTAGAGAAAAAGGCTTATTTCCTCTTTCAAACAAATCCATGTGACTTTGAAACAACTGAGTTGTTGTAACTGCAGGGTGACTTGGCACATGCTTTAAAAGGTAACACTTTAGTATAGGGACTAATTCTCACTATTAACTAGTCACTTATTAGCATGCCTATTATTAACATATTGGCTGTTTATAAAGCATTCATTCTACATGAACCTAGATTCATTCTCCCTAATCCTACCCAATACAAACTTAACAACTACATTACTAACTATTAATAAGCAGCAAATTAGGAGTTCGTTGAGCCAAAAGTCATAGTTAATGGTTTGTTAATAGCAAGAATTGGACCTTAAACATTAGAATGTTTGCACAGACATAGTCTAACTTTTTTAGATGTTTTAAATTAGATTTGACAAGCTTATGTTAATTACATGAACTATTTGTAAAGTGAACTTCAGCAAAAAGCCGAAGGGTGATTAAAAAATGTAAAGAATTTGGCGACCAGTTAGACTTTTTTTGATTGTTAGAGTATGTTTTACAAAACACTACTTCAGACTTGAAAATTGCATGCAAATTCAATGTCGCTTGTCATTCCTTTGTAATTAATTGGATAATTTACTAGTAATTTCTGAGTGAAAATTGCTTCTACACCATTTTTTTCCAGTGTATATGTCTAAGATATCTCTCTAAAAAACTGTACTACATGGCATTTTAATATGCATGTAATGTAGCTCAGATCTCAGATCTGGTCTTGTTCAGGTGATCAGACGTTCCTCTTGTGAAATCAGGTAGTGTCCCTCCTCTAAGCCTTATGTTCCAGGATTTATCCAAAGCCAAATGGTCTGAAATCCACTCAGGTCAGTCACCCTCCGGCTCTCTGTCAGTTCCAGGTTGGATAAAGGAGATATAAAACCAAACCTTCGTTCTCCACACAGAGATGTCCTCATCCTAACAGCTCAGATTGTTGCATCCTGTTCACATTCAAGCAACAGCTTACATACTTTCATCCAAACCTCACAGGATGCCGAAAAACTCAGCTGTCTCTTTTTTAATTTCACGTCCACTGACAGTGCATCAGTGCACCGCCAGCATATACCAGACTTCAGCTGCAAGGAAAACAACAAAACATGCAGAAAAACATCAGAACTCACCTCAGGTGGTTGTTCTGGTGCTGTGCCGTGAGATTTTAGATGGCCATAACCCGGGGAGCTCGACGTTGTGTGGCCTCAGTGGTGCTATGCAGCCACAGGTATCAGGAACAAGCTTTGATGCAACCAGCAGCTCCAACGAGAAACTCCACAAGACTCACCCGCAGCTTAGTTCAGAGCACCAAACTGCCTCCCACAGTGACGTCAAAGCTGCTGGTCACGTGACCTGCCTGAAAAGCCTATGAGAGCCACCGTTGCCCTGGCAACAAGAACCCAGCATTGACTCTTGCTGTCACTTCTTAAAAAGTCAGAAAATACAACTATATCAATAAAAGTAAAATAATATTAAGGAACTGTAAGAATATACACTACCGTTGAATTTCAATATATTGTTGGAAAAGATTTTTATTATAAATAGCTGCTCTTCTTTTTAACTTTTGATTCATCAAAGAATCCTGAAAAAAAATATTACAGGTTCCAAAAAAATATTAAGCAGTACAACAGTTTCCAGCACTGATAATAAATCAGCATATTAGAATGATTTCTGACGGATCATGTGACACTAGACTGGAGAAATGGCTGATGGAAATTCAGCTTTGCATCACAGAAATAAATTATACTTAAGAGTATATTAAAATAGAAACCATTATTTTATATTGTAATAACATTTTGCAAGATTACTGTTTTTTCCCTGTATTTCTGATCAAAAAAATGCAGCCTTGATGAGCATAAGAGACTTCTTTAAAAAACATTACAAGTCTTGCTGATCTAAAACTTTTGAACGGTAGTGTATATGAATTTGACTGAGATGCATTTAAAAAGGCTCAATATATATATACATGCATATGAAGAATTATAGAGCTGTTTCATGCAGAAACACATGCACTTGTTGCATGTATGATGTTTAGTGTGCGTTTTGTTTTCAAGAAGGAAAAAAAAACACTTTTTTCTGCAAGGACTTTGTTGTCATGATCACATTGTGATGCACAGGACAGGATGAGAAGGTTAGCGTTAAGAGCAGACGTCCCTCACATTGGAGGCCATGCTTTACTTAAGCAGATTAAAGGGAAGTCAAAGCCTCCCCTCATTAGCCTTAATGTACAGACACTTTTTAAGGCTACATGCTGAGTCAGTCATCTGCAGGCATGCTGTCTGCATGGGCACTCGAATTACAACCCCAATGCATTATAACAAAACATGGGTGCGCATGCAAGCTACAGGCGATAGCATCTCACGCAAGACATCCGCAGTGTGATTTGCATTCGCAATCTGTGAAACATAATATGTCATAAAACTTGCATAACCAGCGCTGTATGTTGATGTGCATGATCTTGCTCTGGTGCTGATATATGGATGAGGATTGGATTGCTCAGAGGAAGCTCTTTTATAGCTCGAGAGATTTAATAATTGAGTTCTGTTATGTTTCATTTAAGTACCAGCTTTGATTGATGTCAGATGTTTTAAATTATGAAGAATATGAAGAGAAATAGTTGAGTTCATATTGGAATTTTTGCATGGCAGACTTTCTTGGCAAGACTGAGCATAGTTTGAGACATTGTTGAGATCTATGTTGAAACTATAGGAGAAAGGACATGGTCTTTTTTCATCAGGAGAAATATCACGGAAACAGCTTATTGTAAACAAAAGTCTTCATTTGATCTCCATTGCATCTCAATTCTGTCTAAAGAGAAACTGAGAACAGCTGAGAAACTAAAAAGATCTGATTCTTGATTTTTGCTTTTCTATGGGTTTGAATGACTTTGACAAGACATATTTGACTTCATATTGAGCTCTTTGAATTTTGACTGCAGACTCTGCTGTCAAGACAAATCTGAGCCCCATTTGAGACATTGTTGAGACTCCTGTGAAACTCTAGAGGAAACATATCTGAGGTCTTTTTCAGGGGAAAAGTCTGAGAAAGCAGAAGACTTGCACAGTAGTCTCTACTTGATCTCCATTACATCTCATTGTTATCTAGGAGAAGCAACTGAGATATTAAGGAGATCTAATTTGAGTACATGAGAGTAGACAAGATAGAGGAACTTTTTAATTGCTCAAAGATTACACATCTGGTCTTGGAAGGATTTGATGAGAAATGTTTGAGCTCATATTGAGATCTCCTTTTGCTCTCATTGCTGTAAGAAACTCTAGAGTAGAAACAGGTGATATTACTGGTGTCTTTTTCCCATGAGAAAACAAACAGACGCACGAAATTTAAACAAAAGTCTCCATTTGATCTCCATTTCATCTCATTGCTGTCTAGGAGAAACAGATGAGATACTAAGAGATTTTAGTTTTGTTTTTTTGGTGATGGAAGAATTTGACAACATGTTTGACTTCATATTGAGGTCTCTGACTTTTGATTGCAGACTTCGGTGTCTTATGAGAAGAAGACATATGTGAGATTAAAAGTCTGAGAAGCAGAAAACTTGCACTATAGTCTTCATTGCATCTTATTGTTATTTAGGAGAAGCAACTAAGATATTAAGGTGATCTCTTTTCTATGAGGGCAGACAATCTAACTTATTTTTTTCATTGCTCAAAGATTACACTTCTGGTCTTGGAAGAGTCTGAAGAGAAATGTTTGAGTTCATTTTGAGATCTCTTTTGCTCTCATTAGTCAGGTTTCCATCCAAAGTTGCGAATTTAACGTGCACAAAATTAGAATGTCGCGTAAAACATTTGCGAATAAGCACAGTTTCCATCCAACGAGTCAAAGAGAACAAAATCGTCACTTCCTGATAAACTGGCACTATACCCTCTTAAAAATAAAGGTGCTTCACGATGCCATGGAAGAACCTTTTTGTCTAAATGGTTCCATAAAGAACCTTTAACATCTGAAGAACGTTTCTGTTTCACAAAAGGTTCTTTGTGGCAAAAGAATTCAGTTCTTCAGATTATAAAAAGGTAAGAAGGAGGTGGTTCTTTAAAGAACCTTTGACTGAATGGTTCTTTTTGGAACCAAAAATGGTTCTTCTATGGCATCGCTTGAAGAACCTTTTGAAGCACCTTTATTTTTAAGAGTGTATATCACTAAGAAAAGTTGGAGAAGCCACTGAATATAACAGTTTTCATATATAATAACTGACTTGCACCTCAGAGAGAGCAGACAAAACACAAGAAATGCGGTCATTGCTTTCAGACGCGGATGCTGCTGTTTGGGAACCCAGTCGTGTAGGACAGTTCTGGCAGGTAATTATACTGAAATACTTTGACGACAGACTTTGCTTGGGGATTTCATAATGACCATAACAACATTTCAGATGCTGTGCAACAAGATTGGTGCACTGGTTAGTCAGGTTATGCCATCCCATAGCGCAAAGTCACAAGACTTTTCTGAAGCGTATAGAGGAATTTATTTGGCAAATGCGTTTCCATCTCTCATTATTCGCGTTAACCCTTTTATGCACAAAACAAAAACCACCTCAAGTGAGCGTAAAAACTTTTTTGCGAATTAAGGGATTTTTTCCCGAAATTTGGCATTTCCATCACTTGTTTCTCATGCGCCACTTCAAATGGGCATTAAAACAGGGTGATGGAAACACAGCTATTGTTGTATTAAACTCTAGAGGAGACACAAGTGAAATTACTCGTGTCTTTTTCTCAGGAGAAAACAAACAGGAGCAAGAGACTTAAAAGTTTCCATTTGATCTTCATTGCATCTCACTACTGTTTGGGAGAAACAGCTGAGATACTAAGAGATCTCAGTTTTGTTTTTTTGCCTTGCTGGGTTTGAATGACTCTTTTGGTCTTGAAAGAATTCGATGAGGCATATCTGAGGTCATATTGAGGTCTCTGACTTTTGATTGCAGACCTCAGTGTCTTGACAAATCTGAGCCCCATTTGAGACATTGTTGAGACTTATGAAACTCTAGAGGAGACATATGCGAGATTACCAAAGTTTCTTTTTTTTCAGAGGAAAAGTCTGAGAAGCAGAAGACTTTGACAAAACAAAGAATTTGATGAGAAATGTCTGAGGTCTCTTATTGTAGACTTTGGTGTCTTTTGAGATCTCTTATGAAACTCTAGAGAGAACATATGAGATTTCACAGGTCTTTTTCTCAGGAGTAAAAACCAAGAAGTGAAAGACTTGCACAATAATCTCTATTTGACTTTCATTCCATCCGTAGGAGAACTGACTAAAGAGGATTAAGGAGATCTCATTTCTGTGAGAGTGGACAACCTATAGTGGATTTTTTTTTTTTTTTTTATTGCTATAAGGTTACATTTGTGGTCTTGGAAGAAACTGATGAGAAATGTTTGGGGTCATATTGAGCCGCATTTGATACACTTTTGAGATCTATTGAAACTCTAGAGGAGACACGTGAAATTTCCAAGGTCTTTTTCTCAGGAGAAAAACCTAACACTTCTGGTCTTGAAAGAATTTGATGAAAAATGTTTGAGTTCATACTGAGATTTCTGTGTGAAACTCTTATAAAAGACTCCAGTAAAGTTAGGGAAAAAAACGGAAACAAGAGACTAAGCAAACATCTCAATTTGGTCTCAGTTGCAACTCATTTGAAACACTCAAAATCTCTTGAAACGATAGAGGAGACACACGTGAGAATTGTTTTTGGAGGCAGAAGTCTCCATTTGATCTGTATTTAATCTCATGGCTCTCAAGTAGGCACATCTGAGATATTATAGAGATCTCATTTGTGATTTTTCTTTCATATGAGTAGATGATTCTCCAGCTAACAGGATCATGTTCGCTGGATAAAAACTGGCCTTGTCTATCCTGTAATGTTGGGGCACCGGTTGGCTCTGAGCCGCAGCTCCATCAGCCGGTCCATGCACAGCCACGGGCTCTTATCTTTAGATAACGTCAGCTTTAGCATGGATAATGAGTGCTGTATGGGAGGGCAGAGCTCTCAATGATTATCTGTTACCTAACTGCCCGCTTACACCCCACAGGCGTGAGGAGCTGCTATTTCAGTCAGAGGTGAAGAGTAGTCCAGGCTACTCTCCTGCTGTCCAGTGCTGTGTGTGTGTGTGTGTGTGCAGGTTTGTCCTTTACTCACTTTACTCCAAAGACAAGGCTTTAGAGGGTTTATCTTGTGAACACACTGGAAGACTTCAGTTCATGTGAGTTTTGCAATGTCAGCAAAAAGGTGATGGTGAGATAATTTCCTCTTAATATCAAACTTATTAATATCACAAGGAACTCAGAATGTGGTTTTCATTTATAGATGGTGTTGATGATATCAGCCACCCAGCAGTTCCTAATTGTTACATCTAGGCTACAAATAATAGCCTAGTCTGTAAATAGAGTGCTGCAGGGATGGCGTAAAACAAATTTCCTTTTAGCACTTCCAGTTCCATCGTCCTAAAGTCAATGGGTTTTTTGAATGGGTTTTTGGTTAAATGCCTGAAATAAGGTCTGTGGTGAACACATTCTATGGTACAAAATACAGAATTAATACCCCTTGTGGTTTTTAAAGCATTTACTTGTGTTAAAAAAGGTGTTTGCTAACAAGTGTCTAAATGAGACAACAGAGGTTGTTGAGGGCATTAAATATCATCAGACCAAACAGATACACTCATCTGATCACTAGTCACTTTCACAGCCTCATTGTGCTTTAATTATGATCTGACAAACTATTCTAACTTGAGCTTTCAGGGAAAATGCTTTTAAATAAAGACTGAAAGAGTTGTCAGATGTGTAAAGGTGGTGACTTATCGTTGTGTCATTTATTTATAGCGTAGATTTAACTTTTTACTTCTGCTGATTATACTTAGGCTTCAAAATTCATAAAAGTTGTGCTCATCTGTGACGATTATCATGATGAAGAAAATGTGTAAGAATCATGAACTTCACAGCACTTTTTTTTTTTGCAAATCCAAAAGCCAATGGAAAATGGGGTTTTGCTAAAGGAATGTGATGTGAACTTTCAGGGTGACCTACAAAAATACATCATCACTGCAGAACTCTATTAAAGTCAAAAGTTCCAAAGTGGAACATGCTAGCAACAGGAATGATACCTCAAATCATTTGGCCTATCAAGGAGATTTGTGCTATTATTTTTCTAAGGAGTTGGACTGAAGCAATCACCAAAAACTTGCCACATCTGAAAAGTCCACAAGCACTAAGTGCCTAAACCATAATAATCCAAATAAGTAAACATTTTCAAAAGAGGCCCACACATTATGAAAAAGCCAACCTGGTCTCATAATGAAAACGTACCTCTGAGAATGTTTTCGCAAGACGCGAAATACGTACAGTCATGTATGCGTCGTGGCATATTTGATGTCAAATGTCCACTGGGTGGCGCTAAAAGAGTGTTTTTTTTATTTTACCTGGAACAGAATGTAAATATGGTACGTTTAGTGTGACATTGGTTTTGTAGGCGTCAACGCAATCTGACTTGAAATGTCCATTGAGTGGCGCTATAAGTCTAACGCTCAGTGACGTTATAAAATAACGTACCATCTGCACTACACCTAAACCTACCTGATAATATGAACAAAAGTGAATGTGATGTAAAAGCCGTTTTAGCTTGTTTAATCTCTCATCTTTCAGCTCTTTCATCGTGAGTCATGTTTTTCACGGGATTCGTACCCAACTGAAACTGCAGTGTACTTATCGGTATATATTTCGCGTCTTTTGAAAAAGTTCCCAGAGGTACGTTTTTGTCATGAGACCAGAAAAAGCAAGTGCAAGATTAAAAAAAACACACACACGCACACACACACACACACACACACACACACACACACACACACACACACACACACATCTTTACCAGAGAACTGCAAATGTTTTGGTCACAACACGACCTTCTTCAGTGTCTAAAACAATTAGACTAAAATGGATAAAAACCCCATAGACTTACATTGAAAAAGAGATCTGATTCCAGTGGCGTTACGGGGGCATTGCCCCTGATCTTTTATGGACTATTCACTTCACAAATAAAATCTTTTTTATAAATTTTAATTTGCTCTCTAAGTACTAGAAATCCATCTGTCTGTGATAAAAGCAGTCTGCACTGCTGGCTGTGGTAGATTATTGCTTACCTTACGTGTTCATTCCACTAAACACAGCTCTAAAGACCTCGTTTTCTGTTTTGGATATTTACAGTTTTTTTCAACTGCTTACACACAAAATCTTTACTTGTCACACAATTTCTGAAAGCTGACACTCAAACACCAGAACCACACACCAAATCTGCAAAACCATACGCTAATTTTTGGCCTTTGACTCAGTTTTCAATTTCATAAAACACTGTTTGCAAAACACAACACACAATTTTCTATGTAACACACAAAATTCTAATAGGAAGTATCTTCATTTTCTTTTCAAAACACAACCGATCAAAATGCCACACTAATTCATCAGTGCTTCACACTAACTCCTCACATGTGCAAACACTCTACTCTTTACTCAGCACTAACCAATCATGGCTTTAGAATAGGCATTCTTAACCTTTAGAAATGAGAACAGGTACGTACAATCTACTATAATGTAGACATGTTCTAATGTACCCATAATAGCTATTTCAGCATAACATAAGTAATACTATAAAACATATATTTTAGCATTTATTTACTGCAGTGCATTGCATGATTGGTCACAGTCTGGTGGGTTATCATACTGCACAACAGTACAGC
>JAFVLL020000284.1:0-16829 GCA_021397915.2 Tor tambroides
CTGATGCTCGTCTTGGCTGTTATTTAAACCTGGTGCGAGAGTTCGTCGGGGCGGCTGCTCCTTTGTTGCTCGAGCAGTTTGCCAGAGCCGTGCTCCAATTTTGTGTTATTATGTTTTGTTGTAATAAATATTATGTTTGAAATTGTTTCCGCCGTGTCGTCTCCCTTTATGTTACATCTTTGAGCCGGGTGTAACATTATATATATATATATATATATATATATATATGTGTGTGTGCGTGTGTGTGTGTGTGTGTGTGCATATATATAATATTTATTAATATAAGCATGTCCTTTAAGTGTCTTGGATCTGAATCTAGGTAGATGGTCTTTTTTTGTTGTAGTTTTTCTTTTTTTCCCAAAATGTTTGGTTAAAAACTGTATCAATGATAGTATCAATGATACACTATTAGGTCTATAGTTTTTATTATTTTACATTTTACGTTTTTTTTTAAATTACATTTTATTTATATTTTCTGTTTTCATTTGAATTTTAGCTGATGTTTTAGTAATTTTGCATTATTTATGCCTCTATAGTTTTTAATTTTTAGTTTTGAGTTTTACCTATTTTAGTACTTCAGCATTAACTAAAAAGAAACGAGAAATGTTGGCAACTAGCTGAAAGCTTTTTTTTAAGATGGTTTTTTTTTTTCAGTTAAAGTTTATTTTATTTAAAGTTTTTATATATGTATATTCTGTAAATATACAAATCATAAACATTAATTATACATGTAATATTCCTTGTATGTATTCCATGTCTCTTAAATAATATAAATTCATAAGATATGTATGTATATTAAACAAATACAAATTAAATGAAGTGTAAAATACTTTCAGATTAGTATAACACAATCACCTTAGCTGCCCACTGAAATGTGAGAAGAGATGGGCAGAGAAGATTCAATTAGATACAAGTCTGGATCAATTTAACATTAGGTTAATGAGTTAGGTAGAGTAACGTAATTGTCTTGCAGTGAGTTTCTTGACACTGTTGAACTTACGGCCTTGCTTATTTAGACGAGAGAGAGCGAGCAAGCGTGCCTAACTCTCACTTATGACTGTGGGTTTAATCAGAGCATCACTCTCTAGCAGAGGGGAAGAGAATAAAAAACAAATCTAATTACACCGGATCATTCCGAAGATGAATTAAAGGCAGAGATAACGTTACAGACAACCACGTTAAATCACCCTGCACTTCCTCTCTCTCACACATACTCACATGCTCCCTGTTTTTGCAATAACAGGAAAATGGTCTCTGCCTCTGAGCTTTAATCATGAGGGATTAAAGCCTGCGATTATTCCTGGTATTTTAGCTGATTATCATGTTAACCTCTAGGAATGAACCCCAGACATTCACATTACTGATATTAGAAAGACAGAAAGGTGAAGGACAGGAGGAAAGGAAGCTTAAATCTCTTTTAATCTTTTCTACAGCATTTTAACATGAACCCTGTGTGCGTGTGGCCACATGAAAGAAAATGTTACTGCTTAGATGTTGCTCTTTCATAGCTCAAGACAAGGCTTCACAAACTTTCTGATGCCACAGACACCCAAATATGATGATGCCCTTTTTGAACAGACCAGGTTAAAAACCTATGGATCAAATGAACTCTCATCTGTCTGATTCAAGTAACTTTATCAGATGAGTTTCTTAAAATTGCTTTGTTTACTTTGTTGTTTGTAGACATACAATATATAGAGCACAAAAGTTACTGCAAATAGCATAGATAATTTGGTTTTGTATGAATTTGATGAAAAATGTTTGCATTCAAATTCAAATATATGTCTTTTGATTTGCTGAGGGTTTTAGTGTCTTGGAGGATCTGAGCACAAATGTAAATCAAGATCTAAACTGAAATGTCTTACAATGTAATAAAAAGAAAAAAAATTTAATTGAAGAACACTTTAGTTCTTGAACCTTCTAAAGTCATAAAATGAATCAAGGTTAATTAATGCAAAAATACAAAATCAAAAAGTAAACTGAAATGTATTTCTTGCATAGTACTATAATATAATGAAATAATTAAACTCCTTGTTGCAATTTTTAATTAAAGAACATACAGTTCTTGAAACTTCTGAAGTCACAAAATGAATCTAGCTAATTAATTTAATATCAATACTCCTAGTTAAAAAGTTGAAAAACAAGCAGCAAGTCATAATTACAGCAGAATATACTGGGAAGCCTTCGAATATTAAGTTGGACAACAGGGGGCCTTCGTGTCAAAACGTTTGAGAACCACTGATCTAGGAGACACAAACAGAGATCGCATTCGTGATTTCTCTTTCCTGTGGGTGGTGTTGGTCTGGACGAGTTCAGGTTGATGCTTGGCATCCCTTTTTGCAGTCCATGTGTGTGTCTGTCACTGTGGCTCCTGGCACAACTGAGCGGCAGCATCCTTGCCAGACACCCCTCCAACTCTCCCGCAGAAACGAGGGAAGAGGGACGAATGGGACGGAGAGATAGAGCGGACAGACGCAAAGAATCGAAAGCGGCTTGAGAGGAAAAGCAGGTACGGCGAGAAGATTACAGCCAAGAGGTGAGAAAACGAATGCAAAAAAGAGAGCTAGAGTTAAAGAACGAGAGGACGTGTGGAGGCAGGAAAGCAGAAAATGAACCGGATTTAAAGACAGCTGCCAATGAAGGGAATAAGTGAATGAGATAGAGACACACAAGAGAAGAAACAGAGAGAGAGAGAAGTCTAGAGGAAGAAAGAGAGGGTCCTAATCCCCTAACAGACAGCTTTGTGGCGTGATTGACAGCCGAGTGCGCTACACTGGGGCAGCCCTGGAGGGGGTCTCTGAGGGGTGTGAGTGTAGGGGGATTATCCACCCATCGCTCATCCACCCCTAAGACAGGGTCAAGTGGTACAGGCCGTTGGCTCTTGTTTTCCCACTCACTTTCACACGTCCATTGAGCGACTTGCTCTGTTTTGTTTATGGTTTTGGTTTGCAAATGTCGCCTTAATATGGACGGATAAATCAAAACACCCCCTCTCTTCCCACCCCTGTCCTTTCAGCGTGCTGACATAATTATGTTTGCTTTTAAAGACAGATTCGCTCAGTCTAGCCAGCTGTCAAACTGTGTCATGACTCAACAGAAAAAAAATGGACAAGATACAATTTTAACAGCAATATATGGCAACTTTTATGTCGATTTATTGACCTAAGAGTCAGAGTAGGTGTCTAAAAACCCGCAAGACTCGTTTAAATGAGTACAAAGATATTTTACCGCATTTTATAGTGCAGATATTGAACAAGGATGAAACTCTCCGGTGCACGTTTTAAGCAAATTAAGTATACTATACTAAGTATATGAAGTACAAATTAAGTCTGTGTTCAGCTGTATATATATATATATATATATATATATATATATATATACGCTAGCATCTGCATTGAAACATAAGTATACTTTGGTCTTAAGTTGACGCATATTTACTTGATGGGAACAAGAATTCAGTATGTTGTACTTGCGTATATAATTGCATGTGTCATTTGCTTAGTCAGTGAAACACAGAAAATGTTCATTGACCAAAAAAAAAAAACCCACTAACATTGTCTTTTTTGGTAACCATTCACTTTCACTGAATGGAAACAAGCAACTTTTAAAATCTTTTAAAACTGTTCGAAATTTGGTGTGCACTGTTCCTTTAAGACACTAAAAACACAGTAACAGTAATTTTATCTCCCACAGCCTCATTTTGATTTGCATTAAATAAATATTCCATCTCCACAAAATGTAAATGGATTTAGTTTTAAAATTCAAGACACCAAAACGTCAAAAAAAAAAATCACATTCAACACTTCAAAAAATAGTTACACCCCAAACGATCACATTTCAAGATCTTACAGGAGGACTTTATGAATCTGATCTTGTCTGTTCCTGTCTGCACTCCAATTCCAATGTGAAGAATAAATAAATTATCTGCACTGCGGGGACTGGGGGAGAGTGCAGCTATGTTTTTCTTCATGATGTGATATTTCCCTCAGAAGAGAGACGGCAGCACCCTGCGGCCCGAGATGTGAGGGTGGGAGAAAGAGAGGGGGAGTGCGCAGGGTGAGGACAGACCAGTTTCATCTGCACCCCATTTCACTTCCGAACCCAAAGCGAAACTCAATATCCCGGCTCCTACTGAGTGCGAGAGACAGATACAGGGAACGCTGTTGCCTGACGATACCTATCAAACTCCATTCAGCCCAGATCTGAGCACTTATTCATGGAAAGAGAGAGAAAGAGAAAGAGAGACTAACATGAACCAGGTGGGTAGGAAAACATGGACAAATGAAAACTCTGGAATGCCAGGCAAAGAAGTAACTGATAGTGCGTGTTGCACTATATGAAACAAGACACACTGTCCTGTATCTGTGTGTGGCGTCATGTAGGATGAGGCCACCCATGCTCAAATTTCCAGTCAACGCAAAAAAAAAAAAATCACTGATTGCATGTTTGTGTGCATTTGTATACAGTTGCTGTCCTGACTAACAAATCAGACACATGGTACCTCTCAAAAACCTAGCGTAACCAATCACAGAATTAAAAACTAAACATTTTCTTCTTAAAAAACACAATTTCTTCATTTTCATGATTGAAAACTGTTGTCACTTCCTAGTATTCAAGCATTCAGATACTTGCGCCCATATACTACGCTAGATAGTAAGTTTCAGTGTGGCTGCTGTTTTGAAGAGGAATATACCAAACAACCTATAAAAGTGTCAGATATTATCAATTTAGACACAAATCCACTAAAACACATGAATTTGTCAAAAATGACCTTCATTCACCTTATAAATATGTCCAGCTAAAAAAAAAAAAAAATCTACATACACAACTCTACACACACTCACACAAAGCTCCATCACTTCCGTGCAGTAAAAAGCTAGGGGAGTCTTTGTTTCCGCCACCCGACAAACCCCCACACCCTTCCGCCTGGCATTTTTAACCCCCCTTTATTTAAGTGGACGGACAGAAAGAAAACCTCTCCATCTGTTCTCCCTCCCGTGGCTTTGGAGTTATACTACAGCCGGACTCCAACAGAGAGAGAGAGAGATGCAGGGAAAACGCACTACTGAAAAAAGAGAGAAAAAAGCCAGAGAGAAAGAGAAAGAAAGAAAAGTGCATAAGGACAGGGTAAAGGAAAGGTAAAGGAGGATTGATTTTCTTGTCGTCCAGCGGTACAGCACTGAGAACCGCCAATGAGAAGGTGTGAGTCACACGGTCACTCACAAATGCAGCTAATTTACACGAATACTCTCAGAGAGGCAGGTCAGACACAAGCTGAGGAGTTTTTCCGTTTTTTCTCTTCTGACTTTGTGAAAAAGAAATTAAATTAAATTAAATTAAGAAAATTTAGACATCACAAAATTACAGAACTTTTAATATCTAATCAAACAATAAGGTTTTGAAATATTGTGTTTTACAATTTTGAAATAGTGTTTTGATGGCTGCTGAGTTAACCAACTTGCTTTTTGGACTTTGACTGAAAGCATAATCAAATTTGCCAAAATATTTCCCACTGAAACCTGCAAAGAGCATGAGACACATAAGACATTCTCACATGAGCCTGTGGCTTTACAAATCAAGAACATTCAAAAAAATAACTTTGTGTGTGAGAATGCATTTTTGATGTTCGGACTGGCACAAACCCGTCACACCACCCACTTCGAAAAGACAGTGTGGAGAAACACAAGCAACTATTTAAACCCAGCACACACACACACACTGAGTCTGGCCAAACGTGTAATATGAGAGAGCGACTGGATTAAGAGACAGGAAAACTAATAGAAAGAGAGAGTAAAAGAATAAGGGGGGAGGTGGAAAGGGGGGTTCATCGAGCGAGGCATAATTTTTGGCAAATGATTCTGTGTTTATGCAGGAGTATATGTGTTAAGACGTTTTTGTGTGTGTGTGTGTGTTTGAGGTCTTTCAGCGAAGCGCAGTGGAGACCTCTTTTGTTCTGAGGGGAGGAGAAGGAGAGGGGGCAGAGGAGGAGAGACTCCAGAAAAGCGAGCGATACGCTACTGAAGGAGGGAGAGAGGGAGTCCGGCCTCCTAGGAAATTTAACCCCGAAGTTGGATTTGATCCAGCGCTCTGAGCTATAACATTTTTTAAACAGACGTACGCGTTAAAGCTTTTCTGCAGAAAGGAAAGAAACAGAGAAACAGAAAAAAAGAGCACAAGAGAGAAAAAAAGGGGTGAAACTCAGAGCCGACTGCACTCAGAAGCGCATCTCAAGGCTGGGCTGAATTATAGGAAACGCAGCTGAAATACTGACGCGATATTAAAACATGGCATCAGCACCGGGGGCCAAACTGGAGCTGCCGCCCAGCTCATGAATACAGGGTTCACCCTGCCGCCCCCACCACCCTGCCTGCAGTACTGCCAGTCTCTACGAACACACGCAAACAAACACACAAACGCTTAACGCTTCTCTTACAGTCAAGGAAACGCTGCTCTGAACTATGCCAAGAAATCTAAAAACAATGGCAGTGTCATCTGATATTACAGTCATGTAATGAATGCTTAAGGGATGCACACGTTTGAACTTTAAAGGAAGTTCACTCAAAACTAAAATGAATGTACTCACCCTAATGTTGTTTCAAACCTGTGTGACTTTTTCTTCTTCCATGGAACACAAAATAAAAAGTTAAGAAAAATGCTGAAAATTTACTTTCCATTCAGTTAAGGGCTATCAAACTTTAAACAGGACAAAAAGCATCATAAATGTAATTCATACAGCTTGTGCACTATATTTTGTGTTAAAATGAAACTGTAATCAGCTGATAATCTTTCCATCTCACTTGCGCTCTCATTCAATTTAAATCTGGCATGTCAAGACATATCGCATCAGGTTTGAAGCAAGTGATATTAATGCCATTCGTTCTCATTAATGATGTAAAACCATGGTGCGACTCAAGTGCCATATTGAGATAGTGAATGGAATTTGTGAGCTGAAACAGAACATTTTCAGCAAATTACGACTTTCATTTTTGTAAGTTCATAGATACTGTGTAACTTTTTAAAAAATATATCGAGCACAAGTTGTATGGACTCATTTTTGAGGTTTTGCCAAACAACAGCTTCAGAGCTCATTATTAAAAACAGTCACTGTACATTTCTATCTGGTTAAAAGTAGAAATGAAAGTTCACCTGCTGCCTTAAAAATGTGAGTACTCAACTTGAAGAGAATCTTTATTTCAACTCGCAAATAGTCAAGACAATGGATTATTTTAAGTTGAGTTCAAAACTCAAAACTCATCATGACAATTGGAGTTGGAGTAAGTTAATGGTGCTGTAATGCAACAATGTTAAAATTCTGGCTGATAATAATAAAATAATAAAAATAGCATAGCATTAATATTTTAAAATGATAAAATTATTAAAAATAACAATTTGGAAAAACAAACATAAAAACATAAAATATTAAAATGAAACACTAAACTGAAACCATTTTAAAAGGTAGTGAATATTTCCATTATCAATATATACCATCTAATATGCCATACAACAGCCTCACAGTTCATTATGTAGAAGAGTAAAAATGCACCAAGATTAAACTTCTGGCTAATAAGCTGAAAATTAAACATTAAAAATAGCATAACATAGATATATTAAAAAAATAACAATTATTAGATATAATATTTAGCAAAAACAAACAGAAATAAAATGTATTAAAAGCTAGTGAATATATCCAATATCAATCAATACTGACAAACTTCAATATTTGCTGAGAACCTACATAGTACAGAATGATACATTATGCATCCCTCTAAAAAGAGCACTCTCAAAATTCTGGACTGTACTGAATCTTCTTGGGTGTTCCATCAAAAAAGAAAGTCATATGGGTTTTGTAAATGATGACAGAATGTTCATTTTTGGATGAACAATTCCTTTAAGGGAACAGATTCAGCACTGATTACAACTGTTGTCGATACTAATTGTAGTCTCTTACATTTGTTTTGTCCATGTAAAAAGCGATCAAAGAGAATAGCATGTAACGGTCCTGCTGGTGGGACTGGTTTATGTTTCCTAACATGACGGATTCTTCAAGCTGAAGTGTGCAGAGAAGCCGTGGGAGGGCCATGCATTCTCGTTAGGCTGGAACGCGGCCCTTGTGCTGTCACCAACTGTGAGTACTGCGTTCTGCTTTCTATAAGGCAAGACTGTGTGTGTGTGTGAAGCAGGAAGCCTTCAGGGTCGTGATCCATTGACCATCTCTCACACTCTATAAGTAGGTCACATCAAACCCCAGGCCCCCTAACTGACAATTACAAACTGTCACACATATACACACGCTAGGGCATTTTGGGCATTTTGTCTACTCAAGCACTCCACTGATAAATCAACTGAACACTCGAGAGGAGTGGACGCGGGGTTTGTGTGTTTGGGGGTTGGGGTACCGTACGCATCTGCGATATTTTTGTAAATGTTGTTCTAATTTACATGTGCCTGATTTATAAAATAAATAATACATTAGTACAATAACAAATACAATACAAAACAGTTCAAAAGTTCGGGTTCAGATATTTATAATGTTATTGAAATATGTCTCTTGTGATCAACCAAGCTGCATTTATTTGACCAGAAATACAGTAAAAACAGTACTAATTTGACTCTTTTTTTTTTACGATTTAAAATAACTGTTTTGTATTTTGATATATTTTATAATGTTATATACAATAATTATAAAGTGGAATATTATAATTTATTCCTGTGATGGACGCTGAATTTTCAGCAGTCTTCAGTGCCACGTGATCCTTCAGAAAATCATTCTAATATGTTGACATGCCGCTCGGGAAACATTTCTTATTATTATCAATATTGAAAACAGTCATGCTGCTTAATATTTTTTGTGGAAACTGATACATTTTTTTCAGGATTCTTTGAAGAACAGAAAGTTCAAAAGAACAGCATTTATTATAAATAACTGAAATACTTTGTAACATTATAAATGTCTCTCCTGTCCCTTTTGATCAATTTAACTCATCCTTGCAAAAGTATTAAATTTCTTAAAAAATGAAATTCTTAATCCCAAATTTTTGAATGGTAATATGCTGCCCTTTCCTAACATACAACTCATATTTGTTCCTGATATATTTCATTTTAACTCAACTGCTCAAGAGGATTTTATAAAGATGAAGGCTTTAGATGTCCTAACACACACACACTGTATTTTTAGCACAGGCATTTACATAAATCATAGGGCCACAGCCAAAATCAGACAACACTTATCACTACAACAGCACAGTCAGACGCCATGGAGGACAGGAAAGGTTTGCACATTGTGCACACTTTGAATACAACTGCAGATGTCCCAGTTTCCGTTGATAACCGCTGTTCCTCTCCTGTGTTCTGACACTGTGTGTTCTTAACTGTAGAGACGACGATGCAAATGACGTCTGGCTCCGTGTGTCTGTCTGCAACTTCCGTTTACAGCTCCGAGATCAGTCACCTTCGGCCCGAGCAGCGACACTGACCCCATTACAGACCCAAAGACTCACCCCAGAACAGACAGACAGAGATATCCGATTTTAATCACAGTGTACAGATGGCCAAACCGACTTCAAACCGCCTGTATCCTCTGATTAATATTGACCGCCTGTGATTTTGACCACTAGAGAAACATTTCAAAGCTGAAGTATTGAGTAAACGGGGCTATCACACACAGATTTTAGCCCCCAGAACTTTAGATCTGGAATCAGCCATGTAAAACTGGCCTTTCCTTTGTTTTCCATATCAGAGCTGATTCCAGATCAGAAGGCAGACAGAGAGGCAGGGGAAGTCAATAAAAGCGGGCCTGGGTGACATGGGCTAATCTATAGTAGTATGGAGGTTTTCCTCAGGCTAATTAAGTTTACGATTCATCTAATCAACTCTGGGGAAAGAGGAAGCCTGAGGAGAACAACAAGAAAATTCTTCTAATCATGCTACGGCATTGTCAGTGGTTGCCAATGTTGCTTACTGGCCAAAAAGTGTCAAAAACTCCCTTTTTGGTCTGTAAACATGGCTTGTATCCTTCTGTCAATGTACGCTATGCTATTCAAAAGTTTGAGTTTGGTCATTTTGGGGTCACCAAGACTGCATTTATTTGATCAGAAATACAGTACAAAGTAAAATTGTGAAGTATTATTCCATTCCATCCATAAAATAACTGTTTTCTATTTTAATATATTTTAAAATGCAATTTTATTTCTGCGGATGGCAAAGCTGAATTTGCATCAAACGTCACTCCAGTCTTCAGTTTCATATGATCCTTCAGAAATCATTCTAATATGCTGATTTGGAGTTAATAAAACATTTCTTATTATAATGTTGAAAAAAAAAAACTGTGCTGCTTAATATTTAATGTAAACTATGGTATATATATTTTTCAGGATACTTTGAATAGAAAGTTCAAAAGAACCGCATTTATTTAAAATGGATGCCTGTTTTAGCATTCTAAATGTCTTTACTGACACTTTTTATAAATTTAATGCATCCTGGCTGAATAAAAGTATTAATTTTTTTTTTTTTTTAAATATCTTACTGAATTTTAGGGAATGTTTTCAGTAAAAACATTTTGCTAACAGAAAACAGCAAATCATATCAAAACTTAACTAGAAAGAAACGAGGCAAGCAAGCAAGCAAGAAAGAAAAAGAAAGAAAGAAAACTTCCCAGTCTCATTTGCCAAATCCAGACCTGATGTTATGGGTATGTGCGTGTGTCTTTGACCCATGCTGGACCTTAAAGCAGCAGGAGAAGATGATCCTGATTAGTAAAGGCGGTCTGTGTGAGAACTAACTAAATGACACACAAACTCACACACACACACACAGAAACACACAGACGGAAAGCCTCCTGCCCAACGCTGATGTTACCCTTTAAACCTGTGAATGGAATTAGCCAAGAAAGAAAGAGATTGAAAACAGGAGTGAAGATCTTAACATCTGTAGCAGCAGGTGGGCACAGACCCTGATCAGCTTTATTACTCTTAAAAGAAAAAACACAAGAAAGACAGCAGAGAATGAGCTGAACTGATTCTCTGTTTCATATTCGCTCTGCGTTCGAATATTACGGTGTAAGTGAGGAGGCCCAGTTTCCGAGAACTGTCATCACATACCTGCACACACAAATACACAGATTCAAACAAACACAGAGTGATGAGAGATGTTCAGAGTGAGACCACACACACACTCGTACCATGCTGCAGGGGTTTAGGAGGCCCAGGCCCCCTGGGGGCCCGCTCTCAGGAACACACCGTTCCCCGAACGTCAGCACGAGTTTAACAATCAAACCGTGTGTGTGACGATCTACGTCCTTTCAATTACTTCTAAATAGGTTAAATTAACACCCCACAAACGTCTGGACGTATTTCGGCACACAGAAGTGTGTTTGTGTAAACATGTGTTCCTTATATTTGCATCACACAGCCCCTGAACACACTTCTGGCTGTCTCCACAGGGAAGGCGCCTTTGTTTCCCCATTATATAGCCTTGTGTGTGTGTGTGTCTGGTCTGCAGGCAGGCTGCAGTTATTCTGCCACATCAGCTGAGAGCCATTTTCACAGCTCCTGTTGCTGAGAGCTCGTAAAGCCTCCAGCACACCCTGCACCACACACACAAACACTCACAATTTTCCCTATTTCTCACTACAGGGTACTGAGAAGATGATATATAAGAGCTCAAATGCTGTTTCACACACATTCATGTTATACAACCCTTTATCTAATATACACACAGACACACTTGATTACTTAGACAAAAATAATATTGCGTTTTCTACAATGACTAACCAAATACTCAACCCTAAATCTCTTAAAAGAAAACTTTTTACATAGGGATGCCTCAACACGTATTTAAACAAATTACTTTACTTACTGTTCGTTTACATTCTTATCATCAAAGAATCCTCAAATATACATATTAAAATTATTTCTGAAGGACCATGTAACACTGAAGATTGGAATAATGGCTGTTGAAAATTCAGCTTTGCCATCACAGGGAATAAGCTACATTTTATTTTAAAATATAATAAACTGTAATAATGTGTTATAATATTACTCTATTTTGATCAAATAAATGCAGCCCTGTTGAGTGTATGAGACTTCTTTAAAAAAGAGAGTGTGTGAGTGTGTATAAATACATTTTTATTTAACTTCTGGGGACAATTGCATACTCAAAACATAGATAAGTAAACCCATAAGCCCATACAAGCACATACACTAACTTTCAGCAGCATATACTGACACACAAACACACTCTCTCTTCCCTTCTTCTTTTAGACCACAGTGATGCTGCACACACAGTCGAGCATTTAAACTTTCTGACTAAAACCAAATTTCCTTTGACCAAAAGAGCTGAATCCAGTCAGGAAGCTTTAATGGATCTACTCAGTTTAGCAAATTAACACGGATTCAATCCTCTAATCCATTCGCAAGCATGTCAGAAAAAACTTTCTATGTTTATTTCTACATTTACATTCATTTAGCAAAAGTTTATGCAAGGCGACTTACAAATTAGGACTTTCTGAACACAACCATGTATGTCAGTGACCTATTGTGTCTTATTCTAATCCCTTCTCCCAACGACCTCCCTCCCAAATTTCCCTCGTCTTAAGCCTAAGATTGGTTAACGAGCGCTTTTATCCAAGCCCAATTAGCCTGCGATAAATTAATTATTAAAAATCCAGTGGGGGTAACATATTTCTTTGAGAGCGAGTGCTGATACAAAAGGCCCATCACGCGTTCACACACAGACCCTGTGACATTTATGATAACACACAAATCCTTACAGTTACCCACAATCGCTCGTCTGAATTCATTATCGGAAAACCCCCCACAGGTTTGAGCTGGATCTGAATCTCTGAAACGCAATTACCAAAACGCACAGTGATTTAGACAGAAGAACACGGAAACCTTCTGAACCGTTAGTAACCGTTTGGGATCAAATTACCCAACCAGCGTCTCAACATAGTCAATTGGAAGAATTACACGGCCCTAACTGACCCCTCAGAACATCAGTCAGAGATGTGTTTGCTCATCCAGAGAGGGCCGGGTACCAAGGACACACAAACACACTTTGTCTTTCTTGTGTGTAAACAATGTATCAGGGGGTGTGAACCTCAGAAGGTGAAGGACGCTTCCCAGACAAGCTGGCTCACTGAGAAACACCATTACTGTTTACTAAAAAAAGCCCTCGAAGTCCTGCTTCGTGCCTTTTCAGTCTCAAGAAACCATTTTTCATCTACGCCCCCTTAATTAAATATACATTCCGGAATTACATTAAACTGTAGTGTCTAAGAACAAACACAATTTTTGCTTTATAGATTTTTCACCCTAAGCAGACAATTTCAAGGTGATCTTTGTGCTGGACTTGCATTTTCTTAAGCCTAACTCAAACTGACATTCATGGCTTAGAAGATATTGATTTCTGTACATTTAAGGATGCGCCCCACTGTTTCTCCCTCTACTCTCGATCCCTCTTTCCTCCCATCACTCCTCAACTGTTTCATCGCTCCCCTGAAGCCTGCACATGTTTCTAATTTCGCACGAGGAGGAGAATGGCAGCGCCATCGTGAGAGGGTGAGATGGAGTAGTAGTAGTGACGGAGAGAGTGATGGGATAGAGCGGGTGAATAAAACATTCTACAGGTGCAGGACCTCATCTTCAAAGCACTGAGGAACAGAGGTTCACTGATCCCTATTAAATATACAGCACTGCCAACAATGTAACCTGCGTACAGCTACTTTTAGTGCGAACTGTGCAGACTCCTGTAGCCTGAAGCAAAACCACACGGTGCAGATGTTTTGCAAGTGTATGTCTACGTGAAAAATGTCTACGCCAAATTTACACTGCACAGTGTATTTTCAAATCAAATATGAATATGGCGACGATGTGTTTGCGTACATGGGTTGTACGGAAAGAAACCAGACTTTGCATTACAGTTTTCAAGCTACCATGTGACACAACAAGAAGTGATTACAACCAAACATAAACTAAATTAATGTGCCAATATTTGGCCACTTCAATGTTGTGAGCCATTAACAATGCATGCTTCATTTGCCAATTCACTGGACTGCCCATAAAAAAACAACACTTTTTGTGAATTTCAAGTGTAAAGTGAGTAGCCCATATAACTTAGCCTAACACTGACCGCAATATACGGTTTTAGCAAAATGCAGGTTTCCCCTTAATTTTGAGCATTTCCACTGTAAAATGAAGCGAAATCGGATCATTTCGAGTGCGAAGAATCCCTGAGAAAACCAGCGCCCAATGCTGATCGACTTACATCGATTACAAGTGACTGAATCAGTTAAAAACGATTGTCAGCGGTGCTCCTTCTCTCATTCTCAGGTAAAGGTCAAGCAGACAGAAAACGCGCGGTCACGATCATGCCCCCCACCCGCGCGCGCTCCCGTTTCAAATGAGGTCCCCACAAACCCCTGCTAGATTAACACAAGCAACGCCGACAAGAACCCTCATTAAGAGCGTCTGCCAGCGGCCACTGGGACAGAATAAACCCCCTCCATCCCCCCAGCAGCATCTGTTGAAGCGCAGAGCCCGGTATATGCGCCACATGGACACATTAAAAACCTATTCGTCTTTCAAGAGCTCGTGGCACCACTAATAGCCCCTCATAACCCACATACCGATTTAGACCGGGCACACAAGTGCTCCCACGACGCCGGGTGTCCATTTAAACAATCCCAGTAATGACAGAAGGGCGAAAGAAAGAAAGGGGTCTGCTCGGCCATAAATCGTTGTTTATGTGCCGGACACGCCAGTTGCATGGGTTTCTTTGGCTCCCCACTAAATGAATTCACAGTTGCTGGGTTGCAGAAACCTCCCCCTTATTTACAGATATATACTACAAGAAATCTAGCTGTAAATTACCCACTATTCCTTCCTGCGGCAGGGAAAATCGTGTCACCTCCGTGACTGGAGTAATAAATTTTGCAGCGTGAAATGGGACTGATTGACCATCTAAAGTTAACACCTGCGTGAAAAACTTTTCACTTCAAGTGTTTCCACGTTAACTAGTCCAGTAACGTTAGAAGGTGTGGAAGCTTACACCTTCTTTTGTTTTAACTAGGCTACTGTCATGACAGCAGATAAGTTGCTAACTAATAGGCTAATAGACCCTAAGAACGGTTCTACCAGTTTACATTTTTCAGTTTCGTTTAAAGTTCGAGCTGTATTTTACAGAGTTCACAAGTATAAATAAAAGAGCAGATGGTTTTGAATTCATGTAAACATTTTTACATGGTCGGTGTAAATGGTGTCGACAAAATATTCAAGTTTACACCTTGGCAGAATAATCTCTTTTGTCATGACAGAAATTAAGCTGGTGACTGAAACAGCTCTAAGGGCTTCTACACGTTCTCACAAGTTAAGCAAGAACGTTTTACAAAGGTTATATTGTTTAAATGGCATTAAGATGGAAAAATAGTTGATGTTGAGCAACTAAAATTCATGCAAATCTAACTGAAGCGTATCTGAAGGAGAGGCAGTGAAACAGCGCAGCGTCAAGAAACAGCGGTAACTGTCGTAAAATTCCTCAACGCACACCGTCAATGAAATGTGGCATTTATTAGCCTGGCGACATTGCTCGTAACTTCTGCAGACTCCCGATTATCCACTGAGGGGCTTGTCTGCGTAATAGCGCTTAACAGCTTTCTTTCCCCCTGCGAGAGACGTTTCAAAGCCGTCCTTCCACGATTTGTGAGCAAACACGAGGCGTTTGACTATCTCCAACGCAAAGCTCTTCTTAAATAAACGGGGAATAAACGCCGTGTCCAATGCCTTTAGTTGCGGCTCTTACCTTTTGTTCAAGGAATTCCAGTAGATGGGCTCCATGTTGGTCGCCGTGATCCCGAGTAAATCCACTAAGAATATCAGGAGAATTCCCAATCCATTTTCACAGCCCCGACTCGCCATTTGAAATCCCGAATTCCGTCTATTTACTCCCATCAAAGCCTTGTGAGATACTCTCCCAGAGGTTGGAGATGTCTGGACTCGGAACAAAGCGTGTGTGCTTCAGGTGAATCCGTCAGTGTGATCAGGAACAACGTGTTTTAGGAGCCTGCATGGATATCTACTAAACACACACACACACAGGAGGACAGATTAAACAAAGGTGCAGTCTGTGTGGATTTAAGGAGAGAAATTCCACAAAAAACGTCTTTAAGGAAAAGTAGCACGTGGACAAAACTCCGCCGCAATTTCAATTCCCACAGCCGTTTTGTTGCAATTTTCCTTGCAGGAGTTTACTTTTCCAGTATTTCGTGATGCTTTTTGTTTTTGTTCCCCCCGCAGCTTTTAGACTGGACCTATCTTTCCCATTCCCTTTTCACTCCCACTTCATTCTGGTTTTCCGACGAATTAGGATGGGAATGTGATGGTAGATGGATGATGGTTTGGAATGAGCTTTTCCTCGCCTCTTCAGAAGAACATGTTGATGCTGGACAGATCTCGCTGATTCTCTCTCACTCTTCTAGTTCTCCAATTGGATTTTCCTGCTTGCCTCCGAGATTCCAATAATTCCGCATGCACTTGAAATGTTGGGCAGCAAACAATCCGGATAATTAATGCAAAAATTGCAAAACGAAGCTAATCAATGCAAATTAAAAACAAGCATACCAAATGGACACAAATTTACAAATGTGCCGAGACCGACAAAATTATTGCCAGATTTTCCAGGATGGAAAAATATTGCAATCCTTATTCATGGATCTCGGTTGCAGGGTATTTGAGAATTTGTTCGGATGTGGCAAGTCATTAGATAGTTCATTTCTCGTCTGTCCTGCTTGGATTCTCTCGATGTGTCTCTCTCACTGGCTGCAAATCCGACTAGTG
>JAFVLL020000285.1:0-51631 GCA_021397915.2 Tor tambroides
TTCTCAAATCCTCAGAGAGTTCTTTGCCATGAGGTGCCATGTTAAACATCCAGTGGTCATTATGAGAGAATTGTACTCAAAGCACCAAATTTTAATTGCTCTAATATAAGATTCACAAATTTGTGTGGTCCTGTCAAGCAGACAAAAACTTGAACATGATGAATAGGACATGTGGCTTTGCATGGTTAAACGACGTATAGCTGTTATTACTTAGGGTGTACTCACTTTTGTTGCCAGTTTTTTTGACAATAATGGCTGTATGTATTTTCAGAGGACAGTAAATCTTTACTGCTATACAAGTTGCACATTGACTACTCTAAAATATATCCAAGTTTCATTTCTATAGTATTGTCCCTTGAGAAGACAGACTAAAATAGTTGCCGAAATGTGAGGGGTGTACTCACTTTGTGAGATACTGTAAATATGATATAAAACTACCTCAAATAGTATAAAGCCAAAGCTAAAAATGCCATGTCCAAGTGCACTGGTTTCTGGCTGATGATTAGAGACCTGTCTTCAGGCTGCCAACCTTCGCCCTGGCCTTTCTGCACTGTTAGTTAATGATGCCACAGATATGTCCTTAAGCCTAGTGTGATGCATGGCGTTCATTAGCCCCTGTGGAGCTCACGCTCTCTTTCTTTTATTCTAATGACAAGAGTGGCACCGCACTGGCCCTTAATCACAGGGGCACCTTGTTTCCACTGGAGGGGATGGTAAGGGAGTGAAACAGATCAGGAAAGAGGCAGCAATGGGGAGGAATCTCTCTGATAGGAGCGTTTCATGATCTAAATCCTCATGATTGGAGAGAGACAGAGGCATTAACAGTTCAGCTGTGAGCAAGGTCATATCTAATTGATTCCCTTATTGCTTAAAATTATGATTTGAAATTGTATTGCAGGTATTTCTTCCTGGCAGCGATAAGAGTAATTTTTTGTGACTTAACAAAAATGTGAGAATGAATTTAATTAAAATAAAGGTCAATTTTATATATGTATATGTAATTAATATTAACAGGGTTGTTGTAGTTAACTGAACTAAAGCCGTAGATAGATAGATAGATAGATAGATAGATAGATAGATGTTCCTTCCAACAGCAAATCAACTTAAACAGCTTGAGCTCAATGGGGGTTTGTAAGACACTTTTCTATGTAAAACTTCTTTGGAACAATATGTGTTCTGAAAGGCGTTATACAAATAAACTGAATAGGTCATATTCTGACCATAGTTTTATAGGGACGACTTAAGAAAATTTCTGCGACATTATAAATTTAACCAAATCCTAACACTGAAATAAAAGATATATGTGATTCTCGTATGACTCCATCATTCCTTTAAACATCCCCAACTAGTTGTTTTGTGGCGAAGTTCAAAGCGTGGATATCATGACTGAAATAATGAAGCACCTCATGCAGAAAGGCTTATGTAAATATTACCTCTCCAGATGTCAGGGCCTAAAGCTAGTGTTCTCCTCTCCCCGTGAGCCACATAATTTAAATAAGCATTTAGATAAACCTTTGTACCTCGCTTGCCCATAGGGTGCATTAGGTTTTGCGAGCAGATAAATCAATAAAATCTGGCGGTCCGAGTGTTAATGAATATCACTTGCACTTTTTAATGAGGCCCAATTTGCATTTGAAAGTGACAATGGGAATGGGTATGTTTTCAGCACATCTTGCTAAGAATCTACATTTGAAGAAAAAATATGCAACTGTAGCGTTTGTCTAAATCAAAATATGCTAGCATTACATGGGGGTTTAGCAGGGTGAATTACAATGATGTTGCAAAGAAATTCAATTCGATGTGGTTTTGCTGGATTTCTCTCTATTATATCTGAATGTGAAAGAGGCAATGTTCAGTCTTAACACTTAAAACTCTCCAGCTGAGTTGAACTATTAACCATTAACAAAACAAGTTCTTGGAAAAATACTGCTTGACTTAAATTTGAGAACAAACTGCTCAAAAATGAATAATTTTGGAAAAAACAAACACACAAACAAAAGGATTAAGACCTTAAATTACTATTTTTTTTAAAAAAAAAAAGTACAAATATCCAGTGCTATTTTAGTATCATTAAGATACTAAATTATATTAGAATATTATATATTATACTATTATTTAATGAATATTTTGAATTCATTTTTATTTTTACATTTTCTATTATATTTGTTCACTCAGAGTGTACTGCCTTTGAAGTGTTTTCTTGTGGGAATTTCTCTTTCCCAACCAGGTAGAGAATAAAGACTTAAGTTTTCAACAAAGAGATTGTTACCCAGGGCGTTTTTCTTGTTCTCTCTCTGGCATTCTCACAACTTGAGAGAGTGTGAGTTTGATTGTTTTCTGTGTAAAACAAAAACTTATTAGAAAATAACACCACGTGGGAAAAGGTGCGGCGTACTGTGAGCTGTTATTTCAGAGGCAACCACCATCGCAGTCATATCAAAACAAGTCTCGCAAAGCTGGGAAAGCCTGTTCAGAACAGCGGGGTGTAGAAACGGTCCATCGTAACGGTCCATTTGCAAAGCAGCAAAACATAGAAAAAGACATGTGAAAAGATGCAGGCCTTGAGCTGCATGTAGAAAAAGTGACAGCATACATTTTGCATTACGTGTCTCCATGACTGTGTCTACAGCTTTACGATTAGAAATAACTAGTAGAAATTTCACAAATAATTGCACAGCAATGTCCATGGGGCGGAAACATTGTGCCACACCAGCAAAAATCTCACGCTCCGCTCCTCCCGGCTAAATGTTGCCACAGTACCAGCTGCCAAAGGAAGGCAACTTTTGCCTGCAGCAACACTAATGTGAGCATCTGAGAAAAACAGTTGTTTACTTTGTTTGAACTATGGTTGCTTGAGCCCTGGGGAGAGAAGTTTTCTTTGCACGTCTTTTGGTTCTTGACTCTGTGACAAAGACACAGATGAATAACAATGTCATTTTCCCCTGTTCTTTTTTCTTTCTACCCCACCCTCTCAAATAATTTATAAAGTCTGTTTAAGTTGCAGTGAGTGCAGTAAATTAGATGCGACACACAAACTACATTATGCGTCAACTTTTTTTCTTGGTGGCTTCTCTTTTCCTTCTAACCAACAGCCTTCTCATTCCTGTTTAATTGCAGCACAGCAAGAGACCAAATTCACATGCACCAGCAAGAAAACAAGCAGAGAGAGGAATATCTATTCTCTGTTAGAATAAAGAAGTAGGGAATTTAAGCATGTAGTGTTTGGCTAGGATACTGTATATCCTTACTGGCATTGTGGCAGTTAGGCCACTGGAAAAAACTTCACCCCACTGAGAAGACGGATCATCCTGAATTTTTTATGCTGGTTCAGGCTGGTTTGTGCGATTAGTTTTGCTTCATGTTGGTCAATCAGCTATTGTATTATTCACAAATTCCAGTTTTTATTATAGATTTTTATCTGGCAAAAGTTTTGAGTAATTAAGATTTTTTACTTTTTTTTTCAGAAAAGTCTCTTTCTATTATGCTGATTTGGTTTTCAAGAAACAATTCTTATTGCAATGCTGAAAAATGGTTTTAGCTACTTTGGAATAGGAATAGTTCACTTCCAGAATGAAAATTTCCTGATAATTTACTCACCCCCATGTCATCCAAAATGTTCATGTCTTTCTTTCTTCAGTCAAGAAGAAATTAAGGTTTTTGAGGAAAACATTCCAGGATTCTTCTCCTTATAGTGGACTTCAGTGGTGGCCAACGGGTTGAAGGTCCAAATTGCAGTTTCAGTGCAGCTTCAAAGGGATCTACACAATCCCAGCTGAGGAATAAGGGTCTTTTCTAACAAAACGATTAGTCGTTTTCTAAGAAGAATACAAATTTCTGTACTTTTTAACCACAAATGCTTGTCTTGCACTAGCTCGACCTCACGCATTACGTAATCACGCTGGAAAGGTCTATCGTGACATAGGAGGAAATACTGACCCAGTGTTGACCCAAAGAAAGTCAAATGCCATTTACAAAAAAAAAGGAGTTTTTTTTCGCCCTACCCTACATTTTTGAACCGAAATACACAGATGAAGAACTAAGTAATGCATGAAGATGCGCATGCACATTGCAGAGCTAGTAGAAGACGAGCATTTATGGTTAAAAAGTATATACATTTTTATTTTTCCTATAAAATGACCTGTTGTTTGGCTAGATAAGACTCTTATTCCTCGGCTGGGATCATGTAGAGCCCTTTGAAGCTGCAATTTGGACCTTCAACCCATTGGCCACCACTGACGTCTACTACATGGGGGAAAATCCTGGAATGTTTTCCTTAAAAAACTTAATTTCTTTGCAAAGTTTTTATTGTAAATTTCAATAGGTAGGACTGACATCTCAAAACTATAAACATATGCAGATTTATGACTTGACAAAAGACAAAATCACATTTTAATCCACACCACACATCTCTATCCATTTGGTGTTTTATTAAAATAATTATTTGTTTATGTGTCCCTTTAAGCCTGACCTTTTCATTTTTTCCATTTCCATTCAACACTGAATATCCATTGTCTATGAAATTTCTGTCAGTCAGGCCATTAAAGTGAGAGGCATGTTTTGGCTTTTTACTACACTGGTGGCAAAAGAAAAAAACTGCAGTAGACTTTTAGAGGTTGGGTCATCTGGCTGCATGTCTCTTCCTTTCCACACTTGAGACATTATAGATGGCACTCAGCGCAAAGCACAAACCACATCTTGTAGTTTCAGATGTGCCAGAGCTGATAAGAGCACCCTATAATTTATGGATTAGCATGAATGTAACTGTCATTCCTTTTCAAGTTAACATCAGCAATCTAATCCAGTCTCTTTATCCAACTGGTCTTGATTCAGTAATTAACCAACATCCTCATACAGTAGCTTCTGATTGAGCAGTCAAACAGCCAAGAAACTGAATCTTATTTTAATCTAGAGATAATTGTACTACATTAAAGGGTCTTACCTTTACAAGCAACAATTATTATTATTATTACCATTTAACCATAAAATGTATACATCCCTGACAATAATATTATCAAAATGGATGAATCGGTTACATTAAAAGCCTCCAAAAAGCTAATGTAAAATTATAGATTCCACCAGATTTTACAACATTTGCCAACATTAGAAATTGTGATACAGCGGTTGCATTGGTGTGCACGCACCCAAAGCAGTCCACTCATTTACATATTGTGGCTTTAAAGGCACTTAGCGAGGAAACACTACTGCATGTCAGTATCACTCATTGAAGCGAAGATGACTTGTTTACATCCCCTGCGATGCAAAAGTGATAAGGGAGAGAAAAGTGAGGGAAAGAGAAAAGAGAAAAAAAGATGAAACTGTAAATCCTTATCAGGAGGGAAAGGCAAAGGAGAAAGACGAGCAAAGGGGCCCTTAGATCAAAGCACGACAAAATGTGCCGAGTGTTGACTCCAGGTACTGGGACGGGTCCGACTCACCTCGCTGTCACTTCTATCCCTTTCATCACCCAGGGCCTTGCAAAACAGGATATAAATAAGTCATGCTTAATATTGTCACACCGATAATGGAGAGGGAAAGGCCCCAGAATCAGAAAGGTGTCACATTAAAAGCAAAGTGTTTGAAAGGAGCGATTCTGACTTTTTCCTTTTCCCCTCGACAAGATTTTATTTTTCAAAGTGGCACTAAAAGCTTGAAAGACTAATGTTGCTGTAGTGTTGAGGGGTTAGACTCTATATTGCTGAATACACTCGGAGGATATATTATGCTCCAAGAAGCAAATATTTCTAAGCACAGGCACAGAATCGAATTTCAGTGCTTGAAAACATTGCGCATTGATAGGTGAGGTTATATAAATCACCAAGCCAGTTTGTGTTTTGTGCAGGAGGCTGTTCTCCACCTAAATTGTGATTCTACAGATTCTTGAGATTATATAACCTTGTTCTATGCTTATATTCCGATTGGAATATTTCCATTTTCTATATCCATTCTCATTTCTTTCACATGTGTATAGTAGATCTGTAGTGGGTTGGTAAGATTGTTTAAGGTTTGGAAAGAGGTCTCTTATGCTCAACAAGACTGCATTTATTTGATCAAAATTCAGTAAAACAGTAATATTACTACAATTAAAAATAACTCTTTTCTAAAACATAATTTATTCCTATGATGGCAAAGCTGAATTTTCAACAGCCATTATTCCAATCTACAGTGTCACATGATCCTTCAGAAATCATTTTAATATGCTGTTTTGCTGCTCTAGAAACATTAATTATTATTATTCAGGTTGCTTAAATTTATTTATTTATTTATTGTGGAAACTGAGAATTTCAGGATTATTTAAAGAATAGAAAGTAAAAAAAAAAAAGACGTTTATTTAAAATGGAAATGTTCTGTAACATTTTAATTGCCACTTTTTATCTCTCTTCTGAATTTGATGAGAAATGTTTGAAATCATATTGAGATCTCTGAGCACAGTTTGGGATCTTCTTAGATTATAAGAAAATTTATTCACCCAAATTCTGCCATCATTTATTTACCCTCATGTTGTTCAAAAACTTCTTTGACTGACTTTCTTCTTAAAACACAAAAGAAGATTTTTTTGTTTTATTTGTCCAAAACTTTCACTCTCCATAAAAGAATGTGTGAGAACAGATTAGGTTTGACATTTGAAGCTTGTGTCAAAATATTAGATGTATTCTGTATGTGCATGTGTTCATGATTTGATTTGATTTGATTTGAGAGTGAATAAAGGCTTAATTTTCGATTTGTTCATTTATGTGAACACATCACTTCAGAAGACTTCCAATGAGTCAAGTTATGGGAATTAATTTCAGGTAAACACTAATGTTCATAATATGGACACAAATAGCTAATTTTCTCCAAAATGTCTTCTTTTGAGTTCTCCAGAAATATGAGTTTGCAACAAAATGGAGGTGAGTTCATTTCATTTTTAGGTGAACTCATCATCTAATCAAAAGTCTCAGTTTGCTCTCCATTGCTGTCCAGGAGAAACATTTATATGGAATCGATCTCGTTTGTGTTTTCTCTTCCTGTGGGTAAAGTCCACACGGCATAAATGCACGAGGTTGACGATGGCGGCCGACTGTACATTAAAGATCTCCCATCTCTCCACGGACACGCGGTAATGCGGCCCACAAAGTGCTCCGCCTCATCTGCTCACACAATGTACTTGTCTGCCTCCCTACCTCTCCTCCAAAATCTACCCCCGCTCTCAAACAATCTCCATCCCATCTACAACTCTTAGCCAGAGATGACTTAAGTCAGAGGAAGAATCCATTTACAATGTGTGCTTTGGAGCAGCTCCCTGACAATGCATGGCAGATTAGAGTGACATCTGTGATGAATCTTTCATAAACACTTTCTCCAGCACCGAGGCTTCTCTGAGTTCCCCGCGCCGTAGTGAGTGCCTGTTCAGATGTCATCTCGACGGGTCCTCAGACTGAGGGGAGAGTGACACGGAACCCGCTGAGTGGGGCATTAAAATTAATCCAGAAGTCGCACACACAGCTGCAGCGCATCGTGACGGCATGCCACATCCCCCCCCCCCAACCGACCCACGAACCACCCCAAAAGGCACCCATGACATGTGTCTGACTCGTTCAGCCTTCAGTTTAAGTCATTTCCATACTATCATTCTTCACTGTGATTCTCGCCATTTGTTTCATTTATAACTTTTGTCTGTCTGTTTTCCCACATTTGAGTGGAACAGTTTTCCTTTCTTTGACATCCTCTTTTCAGAATGCAGCTTCAAATTTAATCGAGCAAAAGAGAAATATATAAATATATCAAAGGTTGACGCTGGCGTTCCTCCATGTTATTCTCTTTGAAACCCAGCAGCTCTGTTCGTGCAGCCAAGGATGGAGATAAGCCGACAAGAAATTTATAGGCGCTGCGGAGACACGGGTTGCCTCGCATAAACTTGTGCCACATCCTGTTCAATCCCCCTGTAAAAGTTCTGCGACAAAGCCAGCGTGCAGCAGCAATACCGGCTCACTGGAACAATGCAGCGACTGGCCTTTGATTCCATTTGACACTTGATTTCTACACCATTAATATCTACAATGAAAGAAAAAGTTTCAATACTTTGAAGCAGCAAAAAAAAAAAAAAAAAACCTTTTCTCTCATGAAACATGAAACTAACGCATACAAACTTTCACTTTTACATCTTTTATTGTATTTGAATTCTTTATGGCAATATTGTTTTAATTCGAGACATAATTCATTTTAATTTAGCATTCTTTTGTCTGCTATGTGCTCTCTCCATTTGCCTGTAGATGGTTTTTCATGTGAATTCTTTTTAATTTATAGATACTTCACAGCTGCTTTCAAGTACGCTGACAGGCTGATAAATGATACAATAATTGCAAAAATAGCTCCCAAATTTAACCTATAAGGCACGAACCAAAAATACAGTGAAACAATTCTAAAACACCTGGTGAAAGCCCTCTCTAAATGTTTCATCGCCTTTTCTTATTGTAAAAAGTCCTACTAGGGTTTCCACTCATTCGCATACCCGAGTGCGGCTGATTCTGATGGATTTTCTGCATTTGCTTGCTGCTTTTCCCACTTCCAGCGCTCAAGCGCAGTCCATTGTCCATTTTAGGGGGTGTTTTGGCGTGGGGGGTTGGGGTACAGATTCTGAAGGGAGTTGATGCAAATAATGTCTTGTATTAAATATTGATCCCACTCCATTTCAACTGAAGGTAGACCTCAAACTCGCAAACAGATGCCTGTCTCTTTAAATCAGCAGAACTGTCGCTTTTGTGGCTGTCTGTTTACAAAATAAGAGACTGAAAATGAGACCTGGTCCCAAAAGACGACCTCCTTGTTTAAATATGAATAATAAATACATATTAGATAAATAATTCTGCGTTCTGAATTATTGAGAAGAGGAAGGATTTATGGATTTGTGAAACTCACAGCACTGAAACTAAGGATAATGTCAAGCAATGAGTGTCATTATAAGGCACATACACTTCATGAGAGAGAAAAGAAAGTTGAATGTTTAAAGCTATAGTTCACCCAAAAATGAACATTTTGTCATTAATTACTTACTCTCATGTTGTTCCAAACCCGTAAGACCTTTGTTCATCATCTGAACACAAATTAAGATATTTTAAATGAAATCCTAGAGAAGAAATCATTCAATAAAGTCATTATTACAAAAAAGTATTCTCATAGCTTCATAACATTACGGTTGGACCACTGATGTCACATGGACTATTTTAAGTATGTCTTTACTACTGGGCCTTGAACGTGTCAGTTGCATTGCTGTCTATGAAGGATCAGAAAGCTCACAGATATCATAAAAAATATCTTAATTTGTGTTACAAAGATGAACGAAGGTCTTAAGGTTTTGGAACGACATGAGGGTAAGTAATTAATGACAGAAGAGAATCAAAGATAGTAGGGGTGTCCCCGAATAGTCGACGATTCGATGCTTCGATTCGAGGAGCCTGATTCAACTCCCAATCTCACAGTCGAATATTCGCGGGGTGTTATGATCATGCCATTTTGGCTATATGGGGGTGCTCAGTGTCTGATTTCACATAGAACTACCGGTTTTCTCCGAATAAGTTAATTTACAGCTAATAAAGATAATGCTAAATAAAGTCTTAAAGAAAGAAGCTTTAAATAAATATTTTAGCATTGCGTGGTAAATCCAACTTCCCCTATAGATTAAAAGTTTAGCTTTCTAATCCGTCACCAACAGAGGAGCATCTTAGCGTGAGGATTTAAATCTTTAACAAGACTCAAACGACACAGAGTGAAAGACTGGATTTTAGATCGGTGGTGCAACGATGATTTCAAACGTTTCAGTGGTTTATTTATATAAATTATTATAATTTATCTCGTTTAGATGCCTTATTTGTCTTGGTTTGATTTGCAGCTACAATATGGCGGCTTCATTATGGTACTACGAGGTGATTATCTCTTAGCGTGCTGCGAGCAGAGGACAACAATAGAATATTATGCTATGACTGGCACTGTCCTTATCGTACATAACATTATTATGAGAACACTATTATAATAAAACGCTGTAATTTTTTAGTTTTTATTTGTGTTTCTGCATATTGTGCGTGAAGAGCGTCCACAAAAGGAGTTCATTCAGAGCCGCGCAGGCGAGTTCATGTGCGTGGAGCATTTTGTGCAGATAGCCTATAAGTCTTAATATTAGCGTTATGTTATGTACAAATAGCAAGCGTATTATATGTGAATAAATGAGTTAAAACCCACTGATTAAAAACCTGCTATCATATACTTCATTCTACTGGTCATCTTCAAGCGCGCGCAGCTCACAGCAAATGCAGAACATTAATAACTCGATCATAGGCTACATAACGTTATAATGAGAGCACTATTGTAAAAAAAAGTTGTGAATTATTTAGGGTTTCTTTGACGTTTAATATTATTATCTTTTAATCAAAACATAAAACATTATTACCCCGTTTGTATCTATTGAGGCGTCATTTTCCTGTGTGTTAACGTCAGTAATTATGACTTGAATCTTAAAACACATTTGGCCCCGCCCCAAACATATGATTCGACTATCAGTCGACTATCAGCATGATTCGAAAATTCCGATTCGACTGTGAAAATCCTTAGTCGGGGACACCCCTAAAAGACAGTAAAGATGTAAAAAAAGAATCAAAGATTGCACAGATGTAAACTTTCAGAATGACATTTAAAAGAATATTCCAAGCTCAGTCGACAGCTTTGCAGCATAATGTTGATTACCACAAAAAAAATAAAAAAAATTAAAAAAAATCTGGGTTATAGTGAAGCACATACAATTTCAATACACTTAATACACTCAGATAAAGTTTCCAAAAGGGTTTATCACAGTGATGCCACAGAAAGAACCATTTGGGGTTCCCCAACGAGCCTTTCAGTGAACACTTGAACCTAAAGTACCCTTTTTATTTGATGTTAAAGGTTCTTCATGAAACCATAGATGGCAATGAAGAATCTTTAAGAAACGTAAACAGTATATATTACAGTATAAACACTATTTATATATATATATATATATATATATATATATATATATATACACTATGCCACAAATGTTTTGGTTGAGCCTTGTACTGAAACCAAATATCCAATTACATAAAGGTCAGGAGAAACAAAATTCTGCACATAAGGCTCAGTATTTTAACAGGGCAAAAATTGACTTTTTAACTCAGGTTTCACATATAATGCCTATGATGTTAAAGTAGGGTCAAAATCCGGTCTAATATACACCTTTCCAGTTGCAATGTTGCTGCAAGTTCAGGGCAAACCTTGTTAACTCAAACAACACAAAAATGTGCTGATGGTCTATGTGCTAAATTGGCTTTGTTGCCATTATGTAGCTCTTTTCAAAGAAGAAATGCCTTACAAACCCATCTAACGAAAGGGGTGGTTCACTCCCCGGAGCAAGAGAGCAAAAGGTGGCGAGACTCATCCCTAATAACATCATTTAGAATTCACCTTCTCAAAATAGACTAATGCCTTCTTGCCTTGAGGGCCCTTCATACCTTAACAGAAAACTCTCTTTAGTTCAGGTTCCATTAAGATAGAACACCATGCTCTATTAGTGCAACGTGTGCAGCAGAGAGAAAAAGAACAGAGGGGGAGGGAGAGAGCAAGGTGTGCGTGTGAGATATAAGAGAGAATATGTGCTACCTCAGGTGATCCTACTTTTTGTTTTTAAGCGCTCTGAGAGAGCAACGTCACAGTGCTTGACAGCTTGTTAATGTCACCACGTTGTTCCTGAAAATCCCATGGTGCTTTGCATTAGCACTCTGCTTGCCTCAGACCCCCGGGCGGTCTCACTAAAGTAGCACCATGAACACACACTGCCCAGGAGCATTACTCATACACACACACGAAAGCTCAGCAGGATACAGCAGCCAGTGCAGAGCTTACGAGAGTAAGACTGCGTTGGAATCATTGTTAAATAACACAGGAATACAAGCATGTTTACACTGCCACTTATGCACACAGGAACATGCATTGAAAACATATTACAGAAGAGCGTAAAACATACATATCCTGTTGCATGTCAGAAACTCTATGATCTATTTAATCGGAAAGGATGCGCCAAGAAAAACATATTACATAGACTGTTTGATTCCATGTATAGCAGTGGAAAAGCATTTTTAAAACTTTATATTTAAACAAGGTATGGCATATTAAGTACTCTGTAAGCCAGTGCTGCTTATATTGGAACTTGTTACGGATCCTCTCCTCTTTAAAATATTTCTTTCAAAATCCATTATTCACATCTTATAGTGTAAAGCGTTGATAAATAATAAAAACAATGTAGAAATGTGTTGATTTGGTAACTGTATTTGTGATAAATGTGTATTTGTGTATTTTTTCACTGCGAAACAAGAAGTATCATTTATGGACGGCATAAAAAGAACAAAATATTTGTTTCTTTTTACATTAGTTTTCTATGGGCAGCATGAAAAGAGAACAAAAAAATAATTATAAACAAAAGTACATAAGTTTTTCTTTTATGTTGCATTTTTTGTTGTTTCATAATTTAATACATTACAATTATTATATATTATTAAAAGATTTTTGTCAAATTCGGTTGGGAACTGCTATTTTTTCTTTTCTTTTATATCCTGATCTACTAATTAAAAAGTATTTCACATAATCCAAAAGGTATTTTTGCCACTGAGCCCATAATATACATCTATTTTCATCGCCTCAGGGTGCTTTGCTCTGTACAACCTATTTAATTCAGTGTCTCTAGAGTGTATCATATGATTCTGGCTTTAGGCAACAAAAGCTTTTTACTGATAGTTTATCAACATCCCAACATGAGCTCAGAGAACAGAAATTGGAGACTAAATGATGAGCTCTGCTAAATAAACTACATGAATACAACTTCACACTGATTACTGAATATCATCACACACCTTTATGTATCCAGCAAACACTACTTATTGACAAAGATCATCTCATTGACTGAATTAGCTGTCTATCAATACAGATTGGTTCAGGAGTATAGCCACACACACATGCCACTGTACATTGCTATTTCTCTCATCTGATTTCAGTGTCATGATTTAAACGTTGTTATGTATTTATGCACTTGACAAACGTGTTTATTCAAAGCAATTTGCACTGGATTCTAGATACACAATTTATCAGGTCTCGCATTTCCTGGGATTCAGCCTTGGTGTTGTTAGCGCCATGGTCTCCTGTTTGAGCTTCATAGAATCAACATTTAAAACAGGTCAATTATAATAAAAGTGAAAACTTTAATAAGAACATACATACCTCTAAAACGTAAAAGCCAGGGCATCTGTAAGATTTTTGGATGACCCAGAGATGACTTCAATGGCAGTGAAATGTGTGATAAACTATGCTGTCCTGCCCTCTAGTGTTGTACTGTGGACTCGGAGCTGGATATATCAAATTACGATTTGGTACATTTAGAATAGGGATTGGTTTGTCTTTTAATAAAGGGTGTATAATAATTAACTATATGATAAATATTATTATAATTGCCCATATAAATCATCTGTACACTACAATTCAAAAGGTTAGGGCTGATAAGAATTTTTAATGTTAAAAAAAAGTCTCTCTTGCTCATCAGGGCTGCATTTATTTTTGCCAAAAATGCAGTAAAAACAGTAATGACACATTATGACATATTATTACAATTTAAAATAACAGTTTTTTTTTATTCAGTATGTTTTAAAATGTTTTTTTTTTCCTGTGATGCAAAGCTGAATTTTCAGCAGGTATGCTCCTTAATATTTTTTTTATGTAACAATGTAAAAGTCTTTACTGTCACTTTTGATCAATTTAATGCATCCTTGAACAAAAATATAAATAAATAAATAAACTTAAAATAAAGACTTTCAAAAACAATTCTTACTGAACCCAAATTTTTGAACATTTTACTAATGTTCTTACAACAGTAAAATCTAAAACAAAGAAAATTCATATTAAATACACTAACTGGATATGTGCTTTTTATGCCTCACACATAAATTTTGAGTGTCTCCGGCAATTAATGTTATTTGTGATTATTGATAATTGGCTTACAATGAATCCATATTCATGCATTACATTAATTACAACATAAAAAAGTCATTACTAATTCGTTTTCCTCATTTGTCTAGTTAGAGAATACAGATAATGATAAAGACAGAAATAAGATAGAACACTGAATTATTCTTACTAATATGGTGTCTGCTTGACCACTGGATGAATCTGGAATGAAATTAGATTTTTCTAAATAAGAGACGAAGAAGATAATGAAATAGATAAAAGATGTATAGGCTCTCTTAAGTATATGTAAAATTAATACCAGCCTGAAATACTTGACTTGCAGCCACTTTATCAGACCGAGCCTAAAGTCCACTGCAGAGCAGAGACTTTGTGAGAATTACATCCACTCACAACCACTTCTTTCGCTTGCATTGTAGTGCACAACCATGCATATAAACACTGGCACGTCCCCTTAATAGTCGCCAAATGATAACTGGCCTTTCCCCAGTCCTAGAGCCATGCCTGGGGCAGTCAGGCAGTGTGATCTGACCCTCACCCCCACCTTCATAAACCCTCTGCCCCTTAGCATATTGCAGTCTTTCCTTGTTCATTTCACCCCATTTAAGCCTGAGGGCTTCTCTGTCGCTCAAACGCGGGGTGAGAAGAGCAATCACGTCCAGGTCACGGGGTTCTGGGGATAATTCTTACTGACCCCAAAGCCTGGTGTCACTGAGGGTGAACAGTACTGTTTGGATATGAAGCCTCCTGCTCATGCAGATCATTTCGATTGCTGTTGGATGAAGGCCAGGTATTTCTGTCAAGAAGCAGTGATGAATGTGTTGACCCTTTTATAACCAGGATTGTTAATACCAAAAGTATGTTCACCACAACTGAGAAGTATCCAGTGAACAAGTATTCATCATGTGAATTGTGGGTAGCATTTCTCATCAGAGACGTAGGTAATGTCTTTTAAGTGTAATGACTGCTGTAAACCAAAAGATGGCAGCAAAAGATGATTCAATACATATGCCTTTGATTTCAAAGGCCAGAGTTTACTATTTTTCTTTCTCATAGTCAGATCAGTTAAGTGCACTGAAGAAAATGGTGTAGAAACCATTATCGCAATTAATTACAAAGAAACAGCAAGTAACACTTGAATAAAATGTAAGTTACACTTATAAATGCAGTTACACGAATTGTCTATGGGTTCAATTCATGTTCCTTTTAAATGCAGCTGTGTCCCTGTCCTTGATTGCACCATAAACATCACTGACTTTATAGCTGATCAATTTTGTTGCCATGAAGACCAAAGAGCCACTTGTGGAACTTCACAATGAACCAGGAAGAAAAAAAAAAAGCTGGAAAAAAAAAGCAAGGTTATAAAAAGGTTGGCAAAGCTTTGAACCTCTCTAAGAGCACTACAATGTCCATTGTAATGAAATGAAAAACACATGGCACAATCCAGACACTGCTAAGATCAGGCTGTCCTACAAAATTGAGCAACAAGGCAAGAAGAGCAATTGTAAGTGATGTGACCAAATGGCCAGCTACAACACTGACAGAGCTTCTTGGACTGAAATAAGAGGAACTGTCCAGACATCAATGTCTTCAGCAATTCTTAGACTCTGCCTTTTTGGGAGAGTGGGCAGAAATAAGAAATCTATTTTTGAGAAAAGAATCTGTTGAAGGCATGTAGCAAAACCTGAAACATTTTGTTGAAAAAAAAAGATGTTTGGTTAAAAATTGCACTCATCAGCCTGACAGTAAAGTGCAAACTAAAAACAGTCAACACCCTGGTAGTGTCCATTCTTTCCATCAAATATATTGGAAGAAGCTTGCTTTGCTATTCAGCAGGAGCAACAGGAAAGTTTTTGGCATCAAGAGTATATGGATAAAGCTGAATACAGGCAAATCCTTAAGGAGAACCTGTTTCAGTCAGCCAGAAACCTGTGTTTAGGTCAAAGATTCATTTTCCAGCAGCCCAAAGTACACAGCAAAACCTGGCTTGCATAAAACAGAGCAGAATGATTCAGCCAGAGCTCAGATTGAATTGAGAAGAGTTGTTTGAATGATTGCTTTAGAAAGTCCATTGCTTTGCTGTAAGCTCAGCAATCCAGTGACACTCTTTCGATCAAAAAAAGAAAAAAAGAAAAGTGTTGTACCTCTTTCTGGAGCCCAGTTTATTCCTTTGCAAAAAAAAAAAAAAAAAAAAAGCAGCCACATTTTTAATTATCAGTGAATCAACAGGTTTGTGAGATGGAGAACGTAACAATAGAAACACTAAAATGTGGATCAATACTCTGAACATGGATATAATTAAAGGGCATATTTCAGATTGAAAGAAACAGATATAGGCTACTGTAGGTGTTGGAAATGGCAATTTCATCCTTCAGCCAGTGGACATTTCAAAGCTTGTAGCCTACATGTCATTTACCAATTTACCCCGTTCATACCAAGCACGATAACGATAAAGATAACTATAACAATAACTATAGACGGTTTCAGCGGCAACAACATAAACAAACGTTACTGCGCATGCGCGCTTTTGTGGCCCTAACTTAACTTCCGGTAGACATCCAAATAGAATCAGTAACAACAGCTAAGTCCCTCTAGAGTAGATTATTTTTTGATAACAAGCAAAATATGTTTGCTGCGTAAATCAGACGGACTTATTAAAAATGCAGATTCATTCTCTGCCAGCAGGAGGTGCTTTAATAAAGCGGGAGAACTAGAGGTTTGTTTCCCGGTAACGGATGTTGGTTGTTGTGCTGTACACAAAGCAGCGCTGAGCTTACAAACGCTGCTTTATCAGGCATATAACATGCAAGATGAAATGAAAATGACATCGAACATTTTCTAAAGACAGTCTCCCTTCAGAAATACAGTGATATAAAAACGCCCGCGCCCCGTTTTGATTTTTAAACATGTATTACGTGCTCATGTTTATTCAATGAAGCCTTTTGGAAAAATCGGTCAGTTTTGATATCATGGCGGGTCGCCACAAATAAATAAATGTATGGGAAACACATCTCATAGCACAACAACCTGAGCCCAACTTCATTACTCATAACTTTAAATTTAACAGACCGGAAGTTAACTTCGGGCCAGGCGCGTGCGCCCGATGAAACCGTCTGTGCGTCTGCCGCTTTAAATTCTCGAGCACATTATAGCAGGATGGATTCTGATTGGCTGTCAGTGTTTTTATCGTTCATCAGCTGGAAAAAATCGTTCTAGAAGTGATTCCAACGATATCGTTTCTCTGTGCCTTTATCGTTATAGTTGTGGTGTGGACGCTGCTTTTCTTTAATATTGAGAACGATTTTTAGAACTATGTCTTTATCGTTATCTTTATCGTTATCGTGCTTGGTGTGAACGGGGCTTTAGTGTTTTAAGCGAATCGTTTTAATCACTCAGTTACTCAGTCATAAAGACACTTGTTGCAGTAAGTCTACCTGGAGCTAGTAAAACACAATCGATGGACCATAATGTGCGTTCACATCATTTCAAAATTAATCACAAAAACGAAGCTCGAAATGTCATAACAATTATAGTATTTACGACATACGCACAGATTTGAGGACCGGGACCGACTGTTGTTCAGAAACCAACATACTTTAAACTTAAAAAAAACTTTAATTAAACTCATAGAGTTATTAAAATATTGTAAACATCTTATTAAAATCCACATCCATTATAATTAATTATTGCCTGGAGTCTGAATTATGCTTTAAGTGCGTGGTGCAGTTTGACCACTTGATGGCAGAGATCTTCAAGGCTGGCCTGCTTATCTAATGATGAGCTACTGTATTTCAGCTTGCTATTCCTAGAACAGTATGAGATGTCACTGGTGAAAATCACTGCAGTGAATCTTGAGCACTGCATCCAACCACCACTGATCTTTCCACAGATCTAAAGCCCTACTTATTCTACATTTGACTTCACTTTAACTGCAAGCGTAAATGTGTTGTTAAGTCCCCATTAACCCTGATATATTGTACAAGCTTACAGATCCTTAATAAAATAAGGGATTCTTCAAAACAGGCCTATAAATAAGTAATCATTTATAGCATTCTTAGGGTTGACACTACAGATTATGCTGAATTTTTCAACTTGATTCTAATTCTGTAGTGTGAGTGCTAAAATCTAAAATATAGATTTTAATATAATTGCCTGGATAAAACAAATAAGCATCTGCTTTATCTGTTTATGTCTAGTGTTCATGATATGAAAGTATTTCCCTGTACAAACATGAAATACAGTCTTACACCATGCTGTCAGTGTTGTCATTTGCTGAGCATTTGAAAAGCCATCTCTTAATCTGATAGGGCTTTTTAAGTGGCAACCTACAGAATAGTTATCCAGTTTTAAGCTTTTTCATTGACATCAAGACCAGGGTGGAAAGAAAACAAGATGCACCTGCACAGTTTGACACAGTGTAATGGAATATATGTATTGATACATTAAAAGCACTATATATTTCTCATTTATGCTATTTATCAGTGTCCTTCATTCCCAGGTGTACTTGCCATGGCGACATAGTTTTGGTAGCTGACTAACAGCATCCATTTTAGTAAGAGCAGTGAGCGGCTATCTTCTCCCCTGACATCCCGGTCGATAAAATTCTCAAAGTGACACTGCACAGCAGACGTAAGTGCTCAACCTGCCATGTCACTTTGAGTCTAACAGCTCCTAACTGTACAGTCTCATCTCTGCAGCCTTTGTGTCTCTGTCATGATGCAAAAATGCTGTGATTGACATGCAAGATGATGCTTTACTGATTCAGCCTAATTGTGTTTATGAAAAAATCCTGGCTGGTTGTCTAGGATGCCAAGATTGAGATTGTGTGAGACACTCCCCAGTCGTAAATCTGCTCTCTGACTTCACTACCCTTCAAGACCACACTATCACATTTAAAAATGCCAAGTTCTGTCATGAAACTCTAGATGGCACAGGCTGATGGGTCCTTAACGCAAACAGATTATATTCACGCCGTTAAACTACTTTGCACAAGATGATTGGTTCATGTGGCATACGCAACCTATGAGCTTACTACTTTACATTCACTAGACTAGAGCATTTTGCAGCACGCTTTAGAGTTCGTTTGAAACCCTCCACCTTCCCCAGCTCCACCTGTATAGATCTTCTACGGGTTATTATATATGCCATGCTAAAATCTTCCGAGAGATGTCATGCAAGAACTATGGTAATTTTTAAAAAAAATATTGAATTAAACAATTTCAGTATTCATCATGTTAAAATTATTTATATAAAATCTTCAAAAGTGATGGCTGTTCCACAGCTATGGTGACATTTCCGCTACACCAACAATTCTGCCCCATTTAAGTTTTCTTCTGTAGCCTACTGGATTACCTATAGGTATCAGAGAAGAGCTTGAGATGAAAAATAAGAAATGAGGTAACAAAAGGTAAATATCACTTGTAAACAGAATATGTTTGCGTCATTCCAGTACTTTAGAAATGTTGGAAATTATTAGGGGACAAATTAAATAACTAGTTAGAGCAGAGGTGTCCGAATTTGCTACTGGAGAGCAACTGTTCTGTAGAATTTAGCCCAAACCCTAATTAAACAAACCTGAAGCAGATAATCAGGTTCTTCAGACTAATTAGAAACTTCCAGGGAAGAGTGCTGGAGCTGGTTGAAGCTTAACTCTGCAAGATGTTTGCCCTCCAGGAGCAGGATTGGACACCCCCGAGTTAGAATGTAAATTTTTTTTTTTAAAGCTATAGGGCCAAAAGTGCCCTTTTTCCAGCCACACAATATGTGATTTTAGCCAAGATTTTCCATTTGGAAACAATTAACAGAGAAAACCAACAAAAGCACGACATCAGTCAGAGGTAAATCATTCACGTGAGTGACGATCACTATGTGTGAATTTTCAAAGACATGATCTGAGAGAAGTGCTAATGAGTCACAAACGGCCAAGATATATTTATCAGGTTAATATCCAGACCAGTCTGTGATCCAAGTCCTGCAGTGTGAAATGTGTTTTGACTCAAACTGACATTGTCGACAACAAACAGTTTTGTAGTGTTAAACTAACGGAAATCTGACAACTTTGAAAGTTAATTAGTGCATGGACGGCATTAGATTAAACCTCCATATATAGCCCTATAGATTTTTTGTCTTCATATTTCACTATTAAAGCACGTTCTGTTAAAGGTCCACCGGTAAACACATTAGCAAAATTGCAACAAAATTTCATGAGCAAAAAAAAGGTACATTATCTGTTGTTGTAGTAGAGATGAGCTCTCTGAAGCACCTCTCACACTTGGATTTCTGGGCCTTCTGGATAGTATATTGGTTTGGGTGAAATCACAATCACATTCTGGTTCCCCTTTCTGATTGCGGCCCTTGGAATTACCCTAACTTTCCCCCATTATGGTGCCCCAATCAAGAGTGATATTGCCATATATATTACTTTTAAAGCAACATATAATTTTTACATATATTCTCAGGGTAAATGAAGCCTAGTTTATAACATATACCCCCGGTTTCACAGACAAGGCTTAAGCCTAGTTCCAGCTTAAAATGTAAGTCTGAGCTGTTTCAACTGAAAGAAACTTGCACTGATTGATCTTAAATATATCAGTGCCTTTGTTTTGTCTCAAGATGCACACCAGTAATGTTTTTTCTAAGGCACATTAATAAAAATTACTTAAATGTCCTAATTGAACTATGGCTTAATCCTGGCTTAGTCTAAGCCCTGCCTGTGAAACCAGGCCATACAGTATAAAATGTAATAGTAAAATTTGTAAATGTACATATGGTAATAATATCTGTATGATTACGTAACAAACATGTGTCAGCAATGTATATACATATATTATATATACATATATATGTTTTTACTTCATATGACAATATATTTCATGTATGGAAATGTAACTTATGAACATACATATATTACATTTGCGTATGGCTTGGAATGACTGGATTTCACACACAAAATTTCACAGAGCAACACTAAATGTGACCGCACCTTTCGATGTTGTTGCTGATTTGCACTAGATTTACTCTGGGGAATCAATAAAGTCTCTCTCTAGTAACTACGAACATGCAATGGCTAAGTGGTGCTGCACAAGAGCTTGAATATAAAATGTCAGCCAAACATTTATGAGACCATAATTGACAGCAGCGAGAGTGCATGCAACTTGGCATTTGCACATATTTGTGGCAGCAGCCTCAGACTCAACTATTATAGCAATTTATAGTACCCTTTGACTCTAATTAACTCCAGGACAAATAAAATAAAAGTGCACGGATTTGCAGCGAAATTGAGGGAGCCATCCTCAGCTGTTCTGTTCTAGTCACAATTCATACCAGCGAAACCCTTCAGATCAACCATAGATTAAGGAAAATGCCAGCTGTTAAAGATGATTTTAATCTACTCTTCTTTCTCTCTATCCATCCCATCTGCACATATTCTCCTAGTCTGAATACCAGTTGCACCCTTGATGTCATACCGTGCCAAGGCCAAAGGTGCTCAGTGATTTCTAAACGTGGCAGCTACAGGACACACTCAATTACCATTGGCCATCTCCGAGACTTGACAGCACAAAGCCACCGTGGTTACTCGCCGAGAAACAAAACACTCTGGCAATTCCATTAGCATGCTGGGCGCTTGCCAGCAACTCTCTGCATTATGTTCCATGGTAGACAAATTGGCAGTCAAAATGGTGTTGTGAAGGGGGCTAATTGCTTGAGTGCAGGGTTAGCCTGTATTTCATGCGAGACTCGAAATGCACGGGGAGATGGGCTGACCCAACTGTCTGACGTGTCCTGAGATGTGGCGACGAACGTGATGCCAGAACACCTCTGCTGTTGTGATCTGACATTTCTTGTGAAGGAGAATGTTATTCATTAGCTTTTTGCTAATGAGCCAAAAGCTTAAAGACCCAGTGAAATCAAAAGTTTATTAGCTTTGAGATCACCTATCCACCTTATCTTGCAATGCGGAAGCAAGCTATTTTCTGTGAATGTGCGAGATTTCCAATTTATTAGCTGCTATAGGTAATTAACTAATAAAATAGAGTAAACGGTAAATCTATTTGCACTATAAACCAGGGTGTTTATGATTATGATAATAAATTAAAATTGTATGATAACAAATACCAGTTTGCAATATCAAGCAGCCATAACGGACTAAAATAACTGGAAGGGGTGGCCATACATCATCTTTTTTCCAGACATGTTCTGGCTGGGATTTCTAAATTGCTTAAAATGTCTTACATTCCTTTTCGAACCCCATGATTGGTTTATTACATACAATGCCTACACACTATTGGTCGAACTACTAGTTATTCATTATCTTCAACAAATATGAAAACAATAAGAAATCCATGCCAAAAGCCAGACATTTTAGGAAATTTAGAAATCCTGGCCAGGACATTTCCTGGAAAAGTGATTATGGTCACCCTAAAGTTACAAATGGCCACACGTGCCCTTAAATTAAAAATAAGGTGGATATATGCTTTCCTATACATTTACAAATTCATAATTAAAAGATAAACATTTAAAATTGTACAGTCTTTTTGTTATAGGAAAACTGATGCAATTCTGACTAGCAATAGCAAATCATTAAAGCATATGATATTGGCTATTTATTAAAAAAGGTCTCTTCGATACGAGCCTTTGATATAATACACATTAAAAAACCATATAAACAAACATTTGCATTGGGTATATGCTAAGCTAGCAGGCTAATTAGTAAACGGTATGCTAAGCTAGCACACTGTGTAGCCTACTACACTGTGCAAAACACAAGCTAACTGAAAAACCCAAAGAATGAGGAATGTTTTATTTTGGCCCATAATGTTGGCTATATTATATATAGCCTAGCAGATTTTAAATAATAACATTTAAAATACATAATGGTCGTAAAAACAGTTCAGACGTCATAGCTACATCATGAAGGAATTTCTATGGGTAGACCAAATTTTTAAAGACTTAAATTTTGGTTCATTTGTTTATTTCAATTAAATAATAAGTTCAGCTCAAGTTCATTTGAACTGAAATAAGGACAAAATAGCAGCAAACGGATGGCTAAAAATATATAGGACCTGTATCCCCCACCTGAATAAGTTTGAAATCCACTGGTCTCTTGACATTCGCATAATTCACACACACACACACACACACACACACACACACACACACACACTGAAGAATCTGAAGAAAGTATTTGAATATGTGATATGAATATTGGAATGTGCTGCAAAAATTGTCAGTATTGGTACTATGGTGTGAATGTTTCTTTAGTTGGCGTAAACGGAGGCCATACTCTCTCAAGCGATACAGACTAATGTATACCTTTTTCAAATCAATGTACAGATTTCTATTGCTCCAGCACACCTTATCTCATAAGTTGAAGTAATCAGTTTTCATCAGAGAGGTATAATTTACAACCACAAGAGGTCGATATACACACTAGTGAGCGCTGCTGTCAGGGCCAACATACCCCCCGGGGCTTATTTTTCCCCAAAATGAATGCCACTTCTTTCAGCCAAGCAGCTTCACATTGCCATTTGTAGGTTAGTCCGGATAAATCATTCAACCCCCTCTTACAAACATCCACAACAGTTCCTTTCAGATAATAAGGTCAGGGAGCACATTCCAGGCCAAGGTTGACGGTATTGGAGTCTAAATTAAGAGTCTGCATGTGGTAGAATGCTGGTCAACAACAGCCTATGTATGAGTTTAAATGGCTCACATATTCATTCAGATAGCACACGACTAAAGCCATTAGACCTTATTTACTATTATTTTAACCTTAAAAGGAAGAAAAATGATATATATACATATGTTTAAAAATTAACAAATTTATCTTATGCATGGGTTTCTGACGTTAACTCGAAAAAAATCATAGATACATTTAGATAATAATAATAAAATACAAACTGTGCACAATCTAACATAGCTCTACCAGTTATGCTGTCTAAAATGGTGTGCAAGAATTGACTGAAAGCTGATCCCTTCATTTCCATCTTCTCTGGCAGAGAAGAGTCTCTCCAGATCAAGTTCACACACTGTGATGTATGGCATTGCCTTACACATACATTCTGCTGGCTTTGCTGTGTAAATACTGGAAATGTCTGTATTATTTCTAGGGGTCAGAGAGGAATATTTTAGTCCTGCTCAGATTGAACCCCTCACATTACAGTTCAGGTGTGCCTTTGTTTACCAAACAAAATACTCAAAGCCACAACAGTGTATATGCCTGTATATCCACGTAAAAATATATTTGAGATAATATTTAAGATTATCTTATGTTGTGCAAGATCAGATTATGATGAAGCAGCCATTCCTCCAGTCTTGAGTGTCACATGATTCTTCAGAAATCATCATAACATGCTATTACAATATATCTCTACAGTGTGTGTATAATTATTAGGCAACTTGATATTCTGATATTTTTTTCGAAGCACATTCTATCAATTCCAAACCACATCAATCTTCATAACTACTCTGATTTTTGTATAAAACCATTTAAAATTGATATATAATCGTTAATGAGGGCTAGAAGTAAGAAATGCCTTATATTCAGGTCCATGAAACTTTTTTTAAAAAATCAGTCTTCATCTATTTCATAATAGGTATTAAGCGGGGGTCATGTTTCAGGAGTCCTTGCAAAATCTATAAGAACCTCACACCTTGTATTTTTGGAGACTCCAGATAGTTTACAGTTCTGGAAAAAGGTGGCACTGGAGACTAAAATGATGACTACTGATGATTTAGTTCTTGGTTTGACACCTAATTATTTTGCAGTTAACATATTCCCCCGGTTTCATAGACAAGCCTAGTCCAAGACTAAAATGTAAGTCTGAGCTGTTTCAGTTGAAAGAAACTTGCATTGACTGATCTTTAAATATATCAGTGCCTTTGTTTTGTCTCAAGATGCACACCAGTAACGTTTTTTTAATAAGGCATGTTTATAAAAATTACTTAAATGTCCTAATTGAACTATGGCCTAATCCTGGTTTAGTCTAAGCCCTGTCTTTGAAACCAGGCCATTGTCTTCTAAACCTGGTTTTTGGGACCCTGCGGCTCCAATGAACATTTCTTGTCCATGGCTTAATTTTGCAGTTTCTATAGTATTGCATCCTTCTCATGAGCATGCAATAACTTTAGATTTTTCAGTGTAAACTCTCTCTTTTTTTGGGGCCTATTTTATTTGTAAAAGAAAACCTGCCTAATAATTATGCACATTGACAATTATACGTTGCTTATAAATGATTATATACATATTATATACAAATGATTATATATAAATTCATAGTAGTTGTTAAGATTGATGTGGTTTGAATTTAATAAAATGTGCTTGGAAAAAAATATGATCAGAATATCAATTTGCCAATAATTATGCATACACTGTATGCGGTGTTCAAGAAACATTATTATTATTATTATTATCAATGTTGAAAACACTTGTGTTGCTTAATATTTTTGTTGAAAGTTTTTTTTTTCTGGATGAATAGAATGTTCATAAGAACAGTATTTATTTGAAATATATTTTTTTGTAAAATATATAAAGATCTGTACTAAAAATCTTACTGACCCCAAATATTTGAAGGGTAGTGCACATTCATTCTGTAACGAACTATGAATACCAGCGTCACAATTCAGCTCAATTTCTTTTCTTCTTCTTTTCTTTTGACTCAACAAGGTGACGTGTTTTACTGTACACTACAGTATTTGGGAATTGGGGCAAATCTCTGATCCGTTGCAATGTCAGGGTCCAACTGCTGGTGGAGCTGCAGACCTTAAACTCACCGGACAAACATGAATACAACAATCTGGTCTAATAAAAGCTAAAGCTTAAAAGTGCAAAAGTGCCATATCCAGCCAAAATAGCATTATGTGAAAGGGCAAGGACTGACAACCACTAATATCTGAGCTCCCATTATGACCCAACATCTACGATTCTGTAATCAAATCCGTATAGTAATTGCGTATCATACAATAAACGCAACATGATGGTGATAACCTGTACACAGATTTTGAAGCCAGTATTTGTTGCCAGTTATGATGTTGCAGGCTGTTGCTCTCTAGGTCATTAGAGCAGCCCTCATAAGACAGAGACTATTTAGTCATTGGGTCATTACTGTGAACGGCGCTAATTAATCTCGGAGCGCAGAGCAGCGTCATGAGAGGGGCTCTGGTTTTTGATTACAATAGGAAAGCATTTGCTGCGGTCGCCATAATGATACCAAGCTCCTGCTAGAAAGCCCCCGCTCACTCCGGTTACGGACAAGGTTTAATCAATACTGTGTCCTTCATCCTGCATTCAGGGCCAACCTTGGCAGCCTTTTGTCTCCTAAACGAGGGCAAAGAGTATATATGTGGATACACAGAAAAAAAAAAAAAAAATTAAGGGTCCAAGCACTGATCCCATATGAAAATAAAACACTAGCTTATCCAGTCAGCTCATTTGGAACCTAATGAGTCATCATATGTTTATCATTATTTTACCTTAGACTAATGAAGTGTGACTGTGCCAGGATCATTTGTAAGTTTATTAGAGCCTCCTAATATAGGCAGAAAGGTTAGAAAGGGGCAGACAACACCAGCACAAACAGATCAGGGTTCAATCAGGGTCTACCTATTGATTCATTTGAAAACAAAGACCATTATCATGCAATAGGGGGCTGTAGTACACCAAATGATGTGAAACAGCAGGTATATTTAAGAAGTGAATATGAAATATGTAGATAAAGGAGCCTTTAACAACCTCCAGACTTGAAAGTGCTAATCAGCAATTCCTTATGACTGAATTATCACCATTGAAATATTCTTAGAAGCATCTCAGGAATCGATAAATCATGAAAACAAACACAAAATCTGTTATTGAAAAACAAATTTACTGCATCACTCTGCAGAACACCAAATTTTGTTACAAAACATGAAATAAACTTATTGAACATTATCGTCAGCTAACAAAGGACTTTGAATTTTGACAGTAAACAATTTACTTATGTAATAATGAATAAAGAAACTAGTAAAATGGCTTCACATTTTCCTCTTCTGGGTGCTGATGTATAACACTGGAGGACAAAGAAAACAAAATGAACTTTGGTATATGCAAAACTTCTAAAAAAGTGAAGGTTTTGATAACATGCTCACAGACAGGTTATGTAACTATACACTGGGTCTAAAACACTATGAAAACAACTCAGGAAAGAGCACAGGTACTTGAAAAGCATATAGACATTACATACCATTGTTTCCTCTGAGAAATGCGTCTCCATACTTGTTCTTCAGCTGGCCATTGACATATTCCTCTGTCTGTTCCACAGCGATATTCATGTAGCCGTCAAGGCAGGCCAGGACTCCTGAGGGCAAGACACATTAGACATTAATGTAACTTTAAATGTGCCTTTTGCATTTTTTTTGCACCTATTAGAAAAAAAAAAAAAAAAAAAAATTTTATTAGAAAATTAAAATTCTCATCTTAGTGATATTTTATATTGTACATAATTCTGCACTATGATATAGTGAAAGCAAAATGGTCCACCCCCAGTTACGCACCAGCTCCAAATTAGAAAAGGTCTGAGCTGCGTTGATGCAGCTCAGGGAAATATTCCTTTCCATAGATGCCAGAGGTCATGTTGACTGAACATGTTTTTAAATTAAAGTTGAACGTGTTTATCAGTGTATGAATAGCAGCAACAGTGGCAGATTTAAAAACATTTCATTTTAGACTAGTCAAGCATGTGTCTATGTTAGTTATAGAGTCTGGGAATGTGTCGTCACAGCGGCAATGCATTCTGGGAATTTAGGTCACGGGAGCTACAGCGGAGACTGGATAATATAGTGAATATAGACGTTGATATTATTTAATGTTTCTATTATTCTACTTAAGATCGTGTTGGAGTGGTTAAGGCTCACTTTACATCATTTGCCATAGCCCTTTGCACGGCCGGTGTGAAAAACGTGCTTTTATCAGCCTTAGAAAGCTGAAAAAGCAGAGGTATTTCCTGCAGACATTAATAGATGCCATAGCCCTTATCGATGTCTGCATGAAATACCTCCGCTTTTGATTAACGCTGTGTTGATACAGTAAGCGTTAATCATTCCAACGCGATCTTAAGTTGAATCACATAAACATAAAATAATAGCCTATAAAATGTCTACATTCACTACGGAACTCGGATGAAAGTTAAACTCGGTAACAACTCAAATAAGATATGGCTTAATAATTGATCTCTGTAGATTTAATATATACAGTGATTTGCATTAAACTGTAAACCCTCACACTACAAATAAAAGAAAATCATACATGGAAATATTATCTGTGGCAGCTCTTTGATCCCTGGCCACTTGTTTGTAAGGATCAAGTTTCATTCATTCATTTATTTGATCGCTTGCATCATTGTTCGGCATATCTAATAGTAAGGAATCTTCAACTTGGTTCATTATTTATTTGCATAGCATCCACGTTTCAAAGCAGCTTACAGTATGTCCTGTTACCTCTATAATGGCTTAATTCTTTACACTGAGCAGGGCAATTGTGATATATAACAATGCTAAACGATCCACTGTTTAAGATCTAGCTATGTATTCTCCCCTTTAAAAAAACAGCCATGGTTTTGCTACTCTAACCAAAGTGTTTAGCAGTTAGCCTATATCAGTACATAGTGAAGGAGACTGAATAATGAATATTTGCAGCCTCTCAGACAAACCACAGAGCGATTTTTTTTTATTTTAAGAGATTTACATATTCCGTTTTATTCTAAGAGTATATAAGATGGTTTTCAAAAAATATTAATAGTAAACGGTCTGCTTTTTTCTGTGGTGATTTGGGTGTGTTTACGCTGTGCACTCCTGAGCGTGACCTAAAACATGGCGGAATTCAACACGGCGTGACGTAGATTCCCATTCTCTATATGCAGAATAGCATTTTTTTATAGTTATGCTCAAAATATTTTAACAGGTAGAAATTACTTTTAAATAATATAAATTTACATTTTTAATTTAAATAAATAAATAAAAAATAATTAATTAAAAAAATAAATGTTTAAAAATCCTTATCCAGTAAATCACAAGCAAGTAGAAAAATCAAGAGGCCTTCGAATATTGTTACAGACAACAGATTGCCTTGGAGTCAAAAAGGTTGAGAACCACTGTACTAGAGGTATAAATGTTTAAAAAATATATACAGGTGCTGGTCATATAATTAGAATATCATCAAAAAGTTGATTTATTTCACTAATTCCGTTCAAAAAGTGAAACTTGTATAATGTATACATTCATTCCACACAGACTGATATATTTCAAGTGTTTATTTCTTTTAATTTTGATGATTATAACTGACAACTAATGAAAACCCCAAATTCAGTATCTCAGAAAATTAGAATATTGTGAAAGGGTTCAATATTGAAAATTTTCAATTTACCCCCTCCTAATCAGCTAATTAACTCAAAACACCTGCAAAGGCCTTTAAATGGTCTCTCAGTCTAGTTCTGTAGGCTACACAATCATGGGGAAGACTGCTGACTTGACAGTTGTCCAAAAGACGACCACTGACACCTTGCACAAGGAGGGCAAGACACAAAAGGTCATTGCAAAAGAGGCTGGCTGTTCACAGAGCTCTGTGTCCAAGCTAGTGTTGTCACGATACTGGAATTTCTAACTTCGATACGATACCTTGAAAAATATCGATATTCGATACCATTTTCGATACCACGGAGAAAAAAACTGCCACAATATTAAGGGGGTATTTTTTTTTATTTAAAGATAAATATAATCAGAGAACATGACAATAATGAGGTATATTTTACATGAACAAAAAATGTCTTGAGGTAGTGCATTTGTTGATTTTATTTATTAATCTTTTATTAATCTTAGTTAAATGTTAATTTAAACTAACATTTAATACATGTACTAATTAAAATCCAAAGTTCTATTTGTTGATATTTTTTTCATTGGACCAGAGCTAACATGATCCGTTGTATGTTATCAAAGATTAAAATATACTGTAACAAATGCATTGCTCATCGTTCATAAATGCTGGTTAATACATTAACGTTATTTGATGAACAGATTTAGGGCGCTTTCACACTAGCACTTTTGGTGCGCACCCGGGTGCGATTGACGTCAGAGTTCGGTTCGTTTGGATGATGTGAACACTGTCTTCCGCCTGGTGCGCCCCGCGACATTCTCCAGTCGCTTAAAAAGGGTGGTCTGGGGTTAGGTTCATGTGAACTCCGATGCCCGGTTCGCTGCTGATGTGAACACAATCGTACCAAATCACGGAAGTGAACCGCTATTAATGACGTAGTATTTGATAAAAATGTGTGTTTGTGTGTGTTTCACTCACTTTCCTGACGAGCGTGGTTGATGCGCTGCAAGCAGAGAGCTGTATGTCTAATTTCTGTTCGCCTTCAAGGTTCCTTAGAGCATTTGCAGTGCATTCGTAACAGGCGTATAAGTGCCGTTATGCACTGAAGCTTTGTAAACAAAACGAACGGTTCAAAAACGTAAATATAAAAGCGCAGAGAGCAATCTTATGCATTTTGCCGCATTCTCCCGCGCCATCGTTACTAAGCAACGGGGTAAACTGCTGCTGGCTTGATGACGCAAACGAACCGTGGTTCGGACCCAAATAAAATAATATGAACGCAGTCCAGCGGGGGCAGGGGGAGGGGGGAGCAATCGAACCCGGGTTCGGACCAGGCAACCGAACCAAGTGTGAAAGCACCCTTAAACACAAACGTACGTGCATGCATCACATGTGAAAACAATGCTCACTGGATCGACATGAAGACAAATTGCAGAATTTGAGTAATAATTTTTTGAATAAAGTTAAATAAGCACAAGTTAATTTACATTTGACCACAGTTAAAGTATTTACTTGTTTAAGATTCCTCAGTCAGATTATATTTACTTTAAGAATTACAGTGAAAACACGAGACAACACTCACTTAATAAGCAATAATAATCTTGGTTAATGTTTCAGTAATGTTAAAATGAGAACAGTTACCAACCTCTCAAATTCTTAATATAGATCCGGGTGTCTGTCTTTCAGGTGCGTTGCTGATGGTCTTTAGCTGCTCTGTAGCAACGCATTTGCTTCATAACCAAAATATTTCCAGATATAGGGCCCTATGAAATAGGGCCCGTTTTATTTTTTCCCAAATTCCGTTTTAATTTTTTCTACATTCAGTTTTTTCCATTTTAATTTTTCTGGATTCCGTTTTTTTCCGTTTTAATTTTTCTGGACTCTTTTTTTTAATGGTCAAATTAAATGCTATTAATCAAAAAGCATGTCTAATTCATTAAAATCATGAAAATTATACAATTTAACATTTAATTTATGTTTAGGGCCGTATGAAATGTTTTATTTTTTCTCACCTTATGTTTTATTGTTACCAAATTCTGTGTTTTAGCATGTCTATTATTTGAATGCATACGAACAATTTTGTTATTCTTACAGTAGCCTTATGAAATGTGTTTTCCCCCTCAGAAATTTTGTGGGTTGCCGTGAATACCTTTAAAGTTATGTGTGTGTATGATATGGCGCTAGTTTTACTCAAAATGAAATGGTAAAATGCTCGTAAAGTGCCTTTCAGATCAGTTCTAGAGATATTGTTCATGTATTTATGTCCTCATTGAGGCCTTGGGCCTTTACGTCTTGCTTGTGTCACGTTAGTAAACAAAGCGTGCAACACAGACCGCATAAGAACATGCAGGATTCATATTTAAATAAACTTTTTAGGCTTAATATTTACAGAAACTAGTCCAGATCGAGATTTGATTAAAGTGTAATGACCTACTTTTGATTAATTCATCCAAACTTTGACAAATTCCGTGACATTCCGCGTTAAACTGTAAATTCTGTTTTTATGACTGGATTCCGCGATTCCGTCCGCGTTCTCTGCGTCGTGGAAATCCTCAGACCCCTACAGATATCACTCCTGCTGTGTTCTTTATCCAACCAAAGCGATTTTGAGGGCGCCCACTTTCGTCATCTTTCTATTCACTTCACTTTTGCTATTTAACCAAGCCGAAGGAGACAGTGCGGTCACGTGTGGTGTTTGTCAAAAAGCGCGCCTTTGGAGGAAGTGAAAGTGACAGCATTTCAATGTCGATACTTCGGGAAATTAATATTGGTACCGTTCAGATATTTCAGTATCGATATTTATCGAAATATCGATATTTTTGACAACACTAGTCCAAGCACATTAATAGAGAGGCGAAGGGAAGGAAAAGATGTGGTAGAAAAAAAGTGTACAAGCAATAGGGATAACTGCACCCTGGAGAGGATTGTGAAACAAAACCCATTCAAAAATGTGGGGGAGATTCACAAAGAGTGGACTGCAGCTGGAGTCAGTGCTTCAAGAACACTACACACAGACGTATGCAAGACATGGGTTTCCAGCTGTCGCATTCCTTGTGTCAAGCCACTCTTGAACAACAGACAGCGTCAGAAGCGTCTTTCCGAACAAAAAGGACTGGACTGCTGCTGAGTGGTCCAAGGTCATGTTCTCTGATGAAAGTAAATTTTGCATTTCCTTTGGAAATCAGGGTCCCAGAGTCTGGAGGAAGAGAGGAGGGCACAGAATCCACGTTGCTTGAGGGTCCAGTGTAAAGTTTCCACAGTGATCAGTGATGGTTTGGGGTGCCATGTCATCTGCTGGTGTTGGTCCACTGTGTTTTCTGAGGTCCAAGGTCAACACAGCCATGAGAGTTTTAGAGCACTTCATGCTTCCTGCTGCTGATAACTTTATGGAGATGCAGATTTAATTTTCCAACAGGACTTGGCACCTGCACACAGTGCCAAAGCTACCAATGCCTGGTTTAAGGACCATGAGTATCCCTGTTCTTAATTGGCCAGCAAACTCGCCTGACTGCTGCCAACCCCACAGAAAATCTATGGGGTGTGTGAAGAGGAGAAGATGCAATATGCCAGACCCAACAATGCAGAAGAGCTGAAGGCCACTATCAGAGCAACCTGGGCTCTCATAACACCTGAGCAGTGCCACAGACTGATCGACTCCATGCCCACACTGCGTAGCAGTAATTTGAGCAAAAAATTTAACTAAAGAAATATTAGTGTACATGCTCGTACTTTTCATGTTCATACTTTTCAGTTGGCCAACATTTCTAAAAAATCCTTTCTTTGTATTGGGTAACAAGTAATATTCTAATTTTCTGAGATACTGAATTTGGGGTTTCTTAGTTGTCAGTTATAATCATCAGAATTAAAGAAATAAACACTTGAAATATATCAGTCTGTGTGGAATGAATAACAGCCATTATACAAGTTTCACTTTTTGAATGGAATTAGTGAAATAAATCAACTTTTTGATGATATTCTAATTATATGACCAGCACCTGTATGTTTACGTTTGGTACAGCTAGTAAAAGGAGGATTCAAACTGAAAGCTTCAGATCAAGAACAGGATAGATCAGCAGTCATATTTAATATGGTGAGACAGAGAACATAAATTAGACTGATATGTTGTTTTTCCTCTATATTACTAGATTTACATCCACACAACGGCATTTTCTTATTTTCAAAATTTTGAATATGATCAAGGACTTTTGGTTTTAATTCTTGCATTCTTGTATGATGTCCCTGACCAACTTTAAATCAAATCTACAACCTTGGTTTAAAAATAAATGCTTCTACATTTACCTCTGTAATCAACACCAGAGTTCAGCTTCACCACAACTGGTCTCCCAATGATCTGCTTCAGGAAATCACTTGGTGTCTGCTTCCGGAGACTCATTTTTACTGAAAATATAGAGAAAGTGAAGATTGATAAATCACTAACATAATCACAGATGTAAGAAAATGTACCTGGGCTGTATTGCTAGCAAAAAGAAGTGTAACACCGTGAAGAGAAGAGCGTCATGATATGAATTTATCGCTTATTGACTATACTAAACACATTTTTTAATGAACTCGTCAATCTATGTTTTAAACCGCTGTACATTTAGCATGAGCGGCTAGCTTAGCCTGTTAGCATTACAACCCAGTGTAGAACACAATACATTCATTATACATATCGCAGGGTACAGTACTGCAAATAATTTAGTCCTCCGCTAACGTCAAATGCACTAGTTTATTTAATGAAGATAAAGTAGACACTCACCTCTATCGTTTTGTAACGTTTGCGGCACGTTTCGACTGAGTGACTGTTGACCAATGAACTGAAGCGCTTATTCTATTTCCATGGTGTTTACACCGCCCAGCCAATCAGATGCGTCGATAAAAACCCAGCGTACGGAAGCCGCAAAGGTACCATTATCTCCTTTGAAAAAGAATGCAGACTAGTGATGGGAAGTTCGGATCATTTTACTGACTCGGACCTTTGAGTCTCGTTCAGCAAAATGAACGAATCTTTTTTCGAGTCATTTCGTTCATTTCGTTCATTTTAGCAAAATATAATTAAAAAATGTTTGTGCTGCTTCCCTAACAAATCTACTACTTATGCAAACGTTGATCACACACAAACAGTACAAAACTATGGTATAAGAAACAGAAAACAAATAATTCGTTGTTTACCTGGGTCTTTAGTCTATGATTAGCTCACCTCTTATCTGACAAGTCTTCGGGTTCGAGTCGTTCGTTCATCACGTGACAGCCCCATAAGCTAAACCTATGCAGTCTGAGCCGGAAAGAGAATTGATTAGTTCGTCTATCAGATACTTCAGGTTCAGTCTGATCCGTTCATCACGTGACAGCCTCATAAGCTAAACCTAAATACAGAGTCCAAACGGAAAGAGAATTGATTAGTTCATCTATCGAGTCTTCGGGTTCAAATTGATTCGTTCATCCGTGACAGCCTCATAAGCTAAACCTATGCAGTCAGAGCCGGAAAGAGAATTGATTAGTTCATCTCGAGTCTTCGGGTTTGAGTCGTTCGTTCATCACGTGACAGCCTCATAAGCTAAACTATGTGATCAGAGCCCGGAAGAGAATTGATTAGTTCGTCTATCGAGTCTTCGGGTTCAGGTGTTCGTTCATCACGTGACAACCGCATAAGCTAAACCAATGCAGTCTGAGGGAAACGACTTAATAATAATAATAATAATAATAATAATAGCCAGCTCTTTAGTTTATTACCCTTTGTTCACCACATTCAGTGTTATGGAAAAGAACCATCATGACAGAAATTCACACATGTATAAACTGTAAGAAATAAAAAGCTACAATTTGAGACCAGAAAGCATCACGTAACTGTAAGAGTAAATGATAATGATAATATTAATAATAATAATAATAATAACTATGCACCCATTTGCAGGAATTCAAATTAACCAATTTCTATCCAGTGCTGTCCGTCACGTGACAAAAGAAACAACGGCTGAACCAAAGAAGACTCGAGATGAACTAATCAATTCTTTCCGGCTCTGACTGCATAGGTTTAGCTTACGGGGCTGTCACGTGATGGCAAGCATTTGAACCCGAAGACTCGATAGACGAACTAATCAATTCTCTTTCCGGCTCAGACTGCATAGGTTTAGCTTATGGGGCTGTCACGTGATGAGCGAACGACTCGAACGAAGACTCGATGAACTTGAACTAATCGTTCTCGTCCAGACTGCATAGGTTTTAGCTTATGGGGCTGTCACGTGATGAACAGGCAACAGGCCAGACTTGTCAGATAAGAGGTGGTGAGCTAAACATAGACTAAAGACCCAGGTAAACAACGAATTATTTTGTTTTCTGTTTCTTATACCATAGTTTTGTACTGTTTGTAGTGTGATCAACGTTTGCATAAGTAGTAGATTTGTTAGGGAAGCAGCACGTAACATTTTAATTATATTTCACTAAAATGAACGGAAATGTCGAACGAAATGACTCGAAAAAAGATTCGTTCGTTCATCACGTGACAGCCTCATAAGCTAAACCTATGCAGTCAGAGCCGGAAAGAGAATTGATTAGTTCATCTCCCGAGTCTTCGGGTTTGAGTCGTTCGTTCATCACGTGACAGCCTCATAAGCTAAACCAATGCAGTCTGAGGGGAAAAGAGAATTGATTAGTTCATCTCGAGTCTTCGGGTTTGAGTCGTTTGTTCTTTTGTCACGTGACGTGACAGCATTGGATAGAGAAATTAATTTGAATTCCTTACAAACGAGTGCATATATTATTATTATTATTATTATTTACTCTTACAGTTACATGATGCGTTTCTGGTCTCAAACTGTCGCTTTTTATTTCTTATGGTTTATAAATGTGTGAATTTCTGTCATGATGGTTCTTTTCCATAACACTGACTGTGGTAACAAAGGTAATAAACAAAAGAGTTGGTTAATATTAACAATAATAATAATAATAATAAGTCTTTTCCCCTCAGACTGCATTGGTTTAGCTTATGAGGCTGTCACGTGATGAACGCACGACTCGAACCCGAAGACTCGATGAGCCAGGCAATCAATTCTCTTTCCGGCTCTGACTGCATAGGTTTAGCTTATGAGGCTGTCACGTGATGAACGACGACTCAAACCCGAAGACTCGCGAAATGAACTAATTAATTCTCTTTCCGGCTCTGACTGCATAGGTTTAGCTTATGGGGCTGTCACGTGATGAACGACGACTCAAACCCGGAGACTCAAAACAGGTGAACTAATTCAGTGCAGAACCTATAGGATTTTGCGCATGCGCAACTGAACGAATCACTCCCCGAGACGACTCGTTCTTCCCGAGTCACATTAAAGATTCGTTCAAAATGAACGAATCGTTCAAGAACGACCCATCACTAATGCAGACAGGAAAAGGAGCCAGAACGACAAAGGTAGTGAAGACAGAGAAGATTCGCTTTTGTTTTATTAGGAAATTAAACTGATAGACCGATATAAGGATGAATGGCCGCGCTAATGATAGATAGATAGATAGATAGATAGATAGATAGATAGATAGATAGATAGATAGATAGATTCTGATTGTAAAAATGAGAATTGTGAAATATGATATTTGGTATACTGTAAATATATTATATAGACAAATACTGTGTATACCCTGTAAAAAAAAAATTGTACATCTCTATACATTGTATAGAGAGGTGACTAAAAACACATAGGAAAAATAATATCTTGAGTAGCCAAAAAGAGAGATGGGGAAGAAAAAACCTGTCTTTTGTTCACAGGCAGAGGAGGGCATGCACCTGAGAGACAGAATCATAAAGCACTTCTGGCGCATCCAGACAGTTTGCTTGTTAGTAGGGCATTGGTAGCCCTGAGGAGGCTAGAGGTTAATTTGGTATCTGGTGCCGTGTTAAACTAAGGTCAGCGCTACAAGTCCTTAAGTCATAAACAAGTGTGGTTAAGAGCCTTGTACACACCTAGGCACAAGTTAATGAATATTCAGTGAGTATTTTTTCCCTTGTTGTCTGAGTTCATGTCCTAAAGGAGGGTTAAGAGGGAAAAATTTGATCTAATGTGTTTTTCTATCAGAGCAATCATTCAAGAAAAAAAAAAATCGAACGAGTTAACAGATATCTCAGTGGTAGCACACAATCCCTGCATATTCTGTGGTAAATATATATGGAATGATTTGAGCGATATGACAAAGAATGGCACATTCTTGACTTTACTGGAAAAGCGTGAATGGCTTGGCTTGTTAAGTGATACTGAATAAAAACACAACAAAGCGGTAGAGATAAAGAAAGCATTTCATGAGCTTTTTTTCTTCATAGTTTTGCCTGTTGCTTGGCAAAGGACGAAGAATGTTTCTGTCAAACTCTACATCACAAAAGAAGACATTTTAACCTTACCGACCTGTCCTTCAAAAATTTTTGTCTAAATATTTAGTATGTTGATGTGAATGCGCATTAATTGTATAGCGCCGACTGGCTAGGGACAAAAAAAGATTTCAGGTTTACTCAGCGCAGACAATCTACTCTCACCACGAGCCTGGGAATAACCCCATAGCTACTCCCAAACCAGTAACGTGTTGGTAATAGCTGCCCAGCGATGCCAGATGGGACTGTTTTCACCCTGCCTTCAAGACGCTGGCGAGCTCAGATGGACAGTGGCACAGTTGATTTGCTGGTACAACCTGCCTCACCTTTCTAAGCCCCCAAAGACCTGAGAGGGAGTGGAGGAAAAATGAAAAGATTACAGAGGCAGCTTCAACAGGGTTGGGGGGTGGGTCAGGCTGAGGGGTGTCAGATGCGAGGGGAGGGGGGATCCCTCGGTTGCCGCAGGCTGTCTCGAGGAAGAGGACAGAGGGGCGAGCAGAGGAGAGTCTAGACTAGGCTGACCTTTGTGGGCCAGGGCTTTCTCTACGGGGTCAAGTTGGATATGGTGGGGGGATAATGGAAAAACCTCAAGGGAGTTTTCAAATGAAATCCAGATTGGCTGCCGGCATGTAGTTTTTCTCCTCCCCTTCCCGCTCCCTAATCCCTGCACTGCATGGGGGTAATAGTGTGGAAATGATGGGGGGAGCATCGCCTTGATCAAAAATGAGCAGTGGAACCTTGCTCACCTTTTCTAACACCCAGATTCATGCCCACTATATATATCTGCGCATGCAGCCACTGCAGGTCAGGTTATCCTATGCGATTCCAGGCTCTGGATGCAGCCTCTAGACCTTTGTCAAATATCTAGCTGAAATGATTTAGGAGCCACCTTATATTCGCATTCTTATATACAGTACTTGAAATGAGCTGAAGCGAATGTATGAGATTTAAGAATTTGTTAGATCTATTTGCTTTGACATATCTGACATTGGTTCAATCCTATCATCTTTCCAGAAAAAAAATATCTGCAGTCCTTCTGAAGAGATAGTCTTTCATTTGAGATATGAAGGAAAAGTCATTTTTGCTTTAAGAATTTGAATATTTGGGAAATGTGTCATTTAGAGACCTCAAATGTTCGCAGTGAACTATTAGCAATGTCTGCCTGTGCAGTGGAGTATAAGTGCTTATTGCTAATTAAACAGCTAATTGCTAATTAACGCTAATGAGACTCATCTTGATTCTCTGTGAGCTCCGCCATTTTGAGTGTTGAAATATACAGCGCCTGGCAAAACCAGTGTTCCCATGTTATTGAATTATATGTTCTATACTGATATTTTATTGCTCTTAAAGGGATACTCCACCCAAAAATGCAAATTCTCTCATCAGTTGTGTCTCAAATGATGCACTATTCACAATGCACTTATTATGCATTATGTACTGAACTTCTAGTGTATGAATTATATAAGCTAATTTTGTCATCCAACACCAGAGTCTGGCAGCCCCTCTCATTCTGCTATGTAATTAAAGGGATAGTTCACCCAAAAATGAAAATTCTGTCATTAATTACTCACCCTCATGTCATTCCAAAACCATAAGAACTTCGTTCATCTTCGGAACACAAATTAAGATATTTTTGATGAAATCCGAGAGCTTTCTGACCCTGCATAGACAGTAAAGAAACTACCACGTTCAAGATCCAGAAAGGTAGTAGGGACCTTGATAAAATAGTCCATGTGAAATCAGTGGTTCAACCTTAATTTTATGAAGCTATGAGAATACTTTTTGTGTGCAAAGAAAATAAAAATAACGGCTTTATTCAACAATTTCTTCTCTTTCATGTCAGTCTTCTATGGACGTTCACGACAGTGCATCAGTGCATGCTTGTGCATTCATCTGATTGTAAACAAGGAGCAGCACATCTGGGTTCTACGTTAGAACACCGGCTCCTGCGTCAGCAACACCATGCGCATGTGTCGTGGTACTGTCATGAACGTGCTTCGAAGACTGACAAGGAAAAGAAGAAATTGTTGAATAAAACCATTATTTTTGTTTTCTTTTCACACAAAAAGTGTTCTTGTAGCTTCATAAAATTATGGTTGAACCACTGATGTTACATGAACTATTTTAACGATGTTCTTACTACCTTTCTGGGCCTTGAATGTGTCAGTTGCGTTGCTGTCTATACAGTGTCAGAAAGCTCTCGGATTTCATCAAAAATATCTTAATTTCTGTTCTAGAGATGACCGTAGGTTTGGAACAAAATGAAGGTCAGTAATTAATTACAGAATTTTGATTTTTAGGTGAACTATCCTTTTAAAGCTGTGATAGTTGAGTGCATGAAGCATCCAACATTCCACACATTTTTTAAAATTATTTAATTACATCATCTGGGCATTTTAAATTAACTTTTTCTTTTTGAAATTTTCAGTGTGAGCGCACTAATCACATTATTTATACTAAAAAATGGCATAGAATAGTGCATAAATATGCAAGTTGGGACGCACCTATCATTTAATCACCCTCATGCTGTCCGAGGTGACTTCCTTTCTTGTATAGAACACAGAGATTTTTAGAAAAAAATCCATCTCTGAGACCATATAATGGAAGTGAATGGGTCTCTCAAAATTTAATTCTTAATACCACACAAAATGAACATCGATGCAACCACAGTTTATTAATAAATGTCTTCTGAAGTGAACTGATAGGTGCGTGAGAGAAAAATACTAACTTTTGAAACTATATCGCTAAACCTTCGCTTCTGGCCAACTGTCAAACACAGGTTCATGAGTTCTGTCTTGACGTGATGGATTATTTTTTCTAAAGATCTCTGCTTGTCTTCCGCAGAAGAGATGTTCCATGTATAGCTGGGATGCATGAGGATGAGTAAATGATGAGAGAATTTTCATTTTTTGGATTGAGTATCCCTTCAATATGGATGACAGGTGCACCTTTACTCCATTCTAAGCTTTCTCTTCTTTTTTTTTCTTTTTTTTTTTTGGTTGTGTGAGAGTTTGTAGTGTTGGTAGTGTAGCTTTTGATCATTAAACCAGCAGGGTCCATTGGAATATTGGATATTCTTCTGTATGCCTTTCATAATTTATGTATTTGTTTGACTTTATCTCAGACCTCTTTGGAAATTCCAAAGCTGACCTTCACTTTCACAACTTAATGATGCAATAACATTTTTACTGTCTATATTGCAAAACATGGCTCTGGTAAATGTTCAAGTGTGAAGAACGAATATTTATGCAAACAGTACATTTAATTTTTTAGTTTTTAAAATAAACCAGAGCACATTTCATACTTGAAGCTTAATTTTGATGTGTTTTTTATATTTCTATGTAATTCTATACAATGAAATGCACTGTATATCTAGGCTATGAAATGGTCATAAACTCCTGCTGAACTGTCTGTGCAGCCAGTGCGTATTCATCTGTGTGCATCTTCGAGGAAGAGGGAGAAAAAGCCTTTTCATGTTCAAGACTGATGCCTAGCAGTGGTTCAACACATTCAGACCACTACATACGCCCACCTTCAGCACCCAACTCCTCAACTGACCATAGAACTAACTCCTCACAACCCACCCAAAAGGCATGGCTCCATTAGGAGAGTGGGACCAAAGCCAGGTAGCCCATCCAGGATATCCCAGGCAAGGTAATAAACAAAAACACACTTGGATATAAACTGAGCAGTGCCTGATTGACATGTCATTTATATTATCCTTATAGTTTATGTATTAAGTTTTCTTTGTTACACTTAATGACATAAGTCATACTCCCCCAGTGGTGTCCCCCAGCTTTTTTTTTTTGGACTAGGTTTCCCTGCTGCTTGAGATCTTTTTCAAAAAAGGCCATGCTAGGGTGGGTCAGTCTGCAAGCGTATCTTTGGCTTGATTGCACGTATCATTACAGTAATGTAGGGAGAAATGTTTGCAACTGAAGGACAGGAGAGCTGAGCATATACAAAAGGAGCACTTCACATCCATAAATATGCATCGTGACATTTGGAACAAAGCCCCCTCATTCTACTTTCATGATGAGTTCAGCTAGCATCCTGTAACATATTGCCCATACAGTTTCACAGGCATTCTTGCCAGTTCATCAGGTTTGCTCTTTGCCAAAAAGGGGTTGTTGTTAAAAAAAAAAAAAAAAAGATGGTAGCTCTTTCTTTCTTAAGGTACTGTACTTTATAGAAGAAGGATTGCCCAATTTGCAAAGCTGAGAACAATGAGTTGATGTACTTTTAGGAATAGTTGAAAATTGTGACATCAGAGTGCTGGCTCTAACTAATCATACTGTTGTAGTTAAAGGGATAGTTCACCTAAAAATGAAAATTCTTTCATTAATTACTCACCCTCATGCCATTCCAAACACATAAGACCTTCGTTCATCTTCGGAACACAAATTAAGATATTTTTGATGAAATCCAAAAGCTTTCTGACAAGCATAGACAGTAAGGACATCGTTAAAACATTGTGGTACTCTCGTGAACACGTCGAAGACTGAAATGGAAGAGAAGAAATTGTTGAATAAAGTCTTATATTTTTATTTTCTTTGTGCACAAGAAGCTTTCTCGTAGCTTCATAAAATTAAGGTTGAACCACTGATGTCACATGGACTATTTTAACAATGTCCTTACTATGTTTCTGGGCCTCGAACGTGGTAGTTGCATTCTATGCAGGGTCAGAAAGCTCTTGGGTTTCATCAAAAATATCTTAATTTTTGTTTGGTCTTACAGGTTTGGAATATTATGAGGGTGAATAATTAATGACAGAATTTTTTTAACTTTAAGTATTAAAAACATTTTTGTTCATTGAAATAATTCTTGAATAAAATTTAAATATTAGATGAAGAAGTTAAACTAATTGAAAATTAGAAATGTAAACTGAAATGACATTAAAGCACTAAAATTACAAACTGTAAATAAAAAACTGAAACTGAAGTACAGTTAAATAAACAAAAAAAACTAATACAAATTATAAACATAATTATATTAAAAAAAACTAATATTAAAATAAAATTCTGAAAATATAAAAATAAAAGCTAAACTATTAATAAAAACTATAATCGTATATAAATATAACACTGTTCCAAACCTGTATGGTTGTATTTATTCTGTCGAAGCCAAAATAAGATGTGTTGAAGGAAAAAATATATATGTTATTTTGGACCCCACTGACTCACTGTATGGGCAGAAAGAGTTCAAACTTTCTGTAAATATCTTCTTTTGTGTTTCACAAAAGAAAGAAAGTAATACAGGTTTAAAATGACACTAGACGTGTGGGTGAACTATCCCTTTGAGAGACGTACTTGTGATAGTAATATGTGAATGCTAGCTCCTTGTGACATTTTTTAAACAATTATTTCTAGCTTTAGGCCCTGAGGAGAAAGACAAATCTCTGCTTTTATAGCCGTGAGTCTAACATAGCGATGGTATGCCGGTTTCTCCTTTCTAAACACCTCAGTGGTTGTTCTAAAAAAGAGATAAAACTCCCGGCTGCCAGGAAGCTAGCCTTTCAAATCCTACACTCTCTCCTCGGGTAAGGATCTCTTCTCTCTGTCTCTCTCTCTCTATCTCTCCTTCTCATATAAACACAACCACACACACACACATACACAAACTCCCACTCTGCCTTTTGACCACTAGTGTTCCCTACCACAGAGGAGTTGTGACTCAGAGGCAGGCAAACAGTGGTCTTCGCTAGCTGAATATTCATCGGAATGGGAAGACATGTTGTGCTTGATCCTGAATTATGTCATATAGCGATGTATTCAATTCAACGTATGTATTGAAGAGAAATGCTTCAAGAAGTAACAGAGGAAAACAGCTCAGCAAAATGTCTGACATTAATTTCTTTATTCTCTTTGCAGGAATGGCGTTTTACAGAACATTCCTGAGGCAAGTCTGATGCCTCAATAAATCTGCCCCAGTCTCTCTCTCTCTCCCTTAGCTTGTCTCAGTGGAATGTCAGCTGGCAAGTGCCCAGACATTGAGACTTAGCCTTTCAGAACGTGCCAGTCTCACCCAAGCTTCAGAAGTGGGCAAGCACAGAAGCAGCAGTTCCCTTATCGAAGCGCTTGTCCAGCAGGGCTCACGACTCACTGAACCACTGATCACCAAATCCTCTGACCTGCCGTTAACCCGCCGGACTCAGAGCGACAGTGACAGAAGAGGCTGTCATGGTGAAGACCTACAGAGAGACTACCGAGACCTACGGAGATGATATGATGTTAGAATGCATCGTGCATCATCATTTACATGAGGTTAGATTTGAACATGATGTCCCTACAATACCACATGCCACAACAACATGGGAAAATCAGTTTTGAGAACACTGAAAATGACAAGGTTGGAACAGTTTAGGAATAGTTCACCTACAATTCTGTCATTATTTATTTCATCTCATATCAAACCTGTTCTTTTTCCTGTTGTTTCGTTTTTTTTGTTGGTTTTTTTGTGACAAACTGCACTATCAAAAGTTGAGAAAATAAAAGCACCATAAAATCATAAAACTGAATTCTGCATTTTTTCTAAAACAATAGGAGGTAAAACTTTAGCACAGGGACCAATTCTCACTATTAACTAGTTGGTTATTGGCATGACTATTATTAACATATTGGCTGTTTATTAGTAAGCACATATTCTGCATGACATCTCTAAATTTAACAACTACCTTACTAAAATTAGGAGTTTATGGAGGCAAAAGTCATAGTTAATGGTTTGTTAATAGCGAGAATTTGACCTTAAAAAAAAAAATCAAATAAATAAAGCGTGACCTAATATTTTTCACTGCAGTTACTCTCATTGGTATGTTAATGATAAATAGTAGTAGTTTGATTTGAATGGGAATCATTTTTAAATGAACTGGTTGATTTAGTTGAATGATTCTGTCTGAACGATTCATTCATAAATCAGATTTTATGAAGTTCACCTTCACAGCAGCGTGTTTTCCGGTTCCACTGCTCAAGTTGAGAAGCTCAATGGCAAACCGAGAGTTAATTTGACACATTCCTGTGCAACAGAGAGTCAAGGAAAAGATGAGTCAGTCCTCCGCACACACATCATGAACAGACAAATCTAATTACCCGCTGATTCTAGCAGCTTCAACAGATTACATTAGCCCTCCTCATATGAGCGTGAGCGGAGGGTAAGCGTGGGCCGGCCGGCACTGGCCCCGCTATTAGATTACGCAGCACAGCACTCTGTCACCATCAGCCAGGAGAAGAGCTACTGGCAAATCGTTCGAAGGTCATCAGAAGGCCTTAAGCCATCACAGCTGGGGTCCTGAAGGGTCAGAGTGGTTATTCTGATCCCTCGGGCACTTTCTGTTATTGAACGGGAGACGGTTATGGTCATACAGGATGTTACTTCAGTCGCTAAAGAAGATCCGTGCTGTGGAATTATATGAAAGAGGCAGATGTGCTGATGGACATATACTGGAAAAATGAGATATTAAACACACTGCCAAACACAGCATTACTGGCACATGTGTGTCCTAATGGACCCAAGTGTGTGTTGATGATTTGGGACAGATGGAAAAACCACTCTGAATCTGACACACTGCTCTTTTTTAAAAAAAAAACTGGAATTGTGTAAATGCATTTTCAGAAGCAGAAGTTCACTCAAAGATCTCTGCTGAGATCTTTTAGATGTTTGCAGATGGCTGAAGAATATACTGTAATACTTTAATTGTTGAGAAAGTTAATCAAGGCATCAGGATCAGGGAGGAAATTAACAGCCACCACGTAATTTATAGCCACATGTTCAGGATTCAAGGACAATTTTTCTTTAAAAAAAACCCAAATTGCTTCACCAATGACTCAATGACTGACTGACTGCCAGTCAGATTTGGGTTTTTGTTCGTTATGGTGGCAAGTTTTGAAACTGGTGCAGTTTTGAACATTTTCGCTTGTAATACTTTCAAAACATACAAAAACGCACCTGAATGGGCAAAAGCAAATTTGATCATTCCAAAAAAAATCTTCAGTTTCGCCTAAAATCTTGTTGGGACGAGATGTATTGTTCAGCAAATTGTCAACTAGCAAATTTTTATTTTTAAAATCATAACTTTTATTTATTAAGAACGGCACAATCTTTGCCTCAAGAGAACATCTGGCAAAGCAAATCTTACAGTGCCCTCCAAAAGTATTGGAACAGTAAAGACAAAATTGCTCTGTTGGCTGTGGAGTCAAGACATATACAAATATGATTAAAAGATGAATATGAGACAAAACTACTGAATGTCACATTTTATTATTGGGTGATTTAACACATACATGTTTTACCAACTAAGAGAATCAGCACTTTTAGAGTTTCATCCCCCTATCTGATGTGAGCATAAGTATTGGAACAGATGCTTCACGGGTCTTTCTAAGTGATCAGCTGTGTCCTGTTGCATTAATTATTTAGTTATTAAAAGCAGGGAATATGTCGTATCAGTTATATCCATTACTTCTGCATTCTGAGTCTTGCATTCGATGATGACGACACACAAACCAGGATGAAGACGAAGGAGCTGACTTTGAGAGGAAAGCAAGCAATTTGGATGCTAAAAGAAAAGGACGAACTCAATTAGAGCTATAGCTAAAACAAAGGGCATGGAGAAATCAAGAGTCTGGAAACCACCAGCGACACCAGCAACCAACAACGACCTGATCGGCTGAGAAAAATAACAGTAGTTGATGACAGACAAATCATAAAAGCTGTGTCTGTAAAAATCACCAACAACCTCCAGAAAGCTGGGGTGATGCACTGACAATCTACTGTCCTCAGGAGACTTTGACACAGAATTACAGATGCTACACAGCAAGATGCAAACCTCTGACCAGCACCAAAAACAGAAAGACAAGATTCGAGTTTGCAAAAAAGCACAAAGGTGAGCCAGTAGAGTTTTAGAACTGAGTTTATGGACCGATGAGTGATGTGAAAAGATGAGTGATGGGAAAGCAAAAATGTGGAGAAAAAGTGAAGTGCAAATGATCCCAAGTATACAGTCTCATCTGTAAAGCATGGTGGAGGTGGTGTCATGGCATGGGCATGCATGGCTGTCTCTGGAACAGACCCTCTCAATTTTAATGATGACAATGTATGATGACAGTAGCAGAATGAATTTGAAAGGGTACAAAACCATCTTGCCCACCAATATTCAAGAAAATGCAATTCATTGGGAAGCACTTCATATTGGATCAGGACAATGACCCAAAATACCCTGCCAGTTCAGTCAAGGAATTTATAAGGGCAAAGAAATGGAAAGTCTTAGATTGACTTGGGCAATCTCCAGATTTAAATCCAATTGAACATGAATTTCACCAGCTGAAGAGGAAAGGCAGAAACTCCCCAAAACAAGCAACAATTGGAATTGGCTGCATTAAAGGCTGGGAAAAGTATTTCAAAGGATGAGACCAAGAGTCTGGTGATGTCTATGGGTCACAGACTCACTGCTGTGGTTGTGCGCAAGGGATCTGCAACTAAATAATAGCTTTTAATCTTTTATATCTGCCTTATGTTCAACTGTCCCAATACTTATGCTCACATCAATGAGTGGGATGAACTCTAAAAATGCTGTTCTTTTTATTTGGTAAAACATGTATGTGTTGAAACGGGTTTACTGTCTTTACTGTTCCAATACGTATGGAGGGCACTGTATATGCAATAATTTATATAGAAGCATATGGACCTAAAAATACAAACATTGACAATCGACAAACATCAAGTAAAAGGATGACACAACAACAAATAACAAACAACAACAGCATAAATAAAGCATGCAATCAACGAAACAATGAGTCTATAACAGTAGCCAATTCATTTATTCATGTAGCAATCAGATATGTGTGTTAGGACTGTAAATTTGAAATTCAGAAGTATAAACTAAATCAATTCCTGAAACTTAAACTGAATAAATAGTAAACAGTGAAATCATTTTTTTAGTAAAATAATTTATGACAAATAAAAAAATACTAGTTTGGACTAGTAACATGTAACATTTTTATGTGGATTCTAAATTTTCCAAAAAACCTTTTATGTTGGATAAAATGCAATTCCCTTTTTCTAAAGTGCAGGTTGTTTGCATAAACACCAAAATAACACAACAAAAAAATTAAGCAAAGGTGTTTTCTAAAACCCTCGCAAACACAGCGAGTGATCCAGGATCCACAATTCTAAACTACAGGCCAAACTGAGCAGGCTTTTATCCAGCAAAATGGGACCATTAATGTAAATGGAGACCCATCAAGGTCTGCAACAGAAACCCAGAACAGAACTGCATCTTTCTGTGCTATCTGAGCAATAATAGCGTGAGATACAAATGTAGCATAATGGAAATAGCCGCTCCGGTCCAGGAGAGATCCATTTGGGACAGTCTATAAGAGATGCACTGCTGAGTTCTGACTGGCATAATCATACCATCAATGGAGCACTTGATAATACACACGTACGGACACAGATTAAGTCTATCAGTGGACTAAAGACCACTGACAATGTTATTCAGCCCAGCGATTCGAGTTTTAATCTGTGCCCTGGATACATGCAAAATATGCCAGTTGTAAATGTGCACATGCCTGCCAACAAAGGAAGCTTGTTGTCAGGCAATGATGTTTTGGTGGGGAAAAAACAAAAAAACAAAAAACAAATACATATTCAGGCATACAGTAACCACTAAAAGTATTTAGACAAATAAAGTAATAAATGAAAACTTGCTGAAAATTTACTCACACTCAGGCCATCCAAGATGTAAATGAGTTTGTTTCTTCATCGGAACAGATTTGGAGAAATCTATTACATCATTTCCTCACCAGTGGATCCTCTGCAGTGAATGGGTGCCGTCAGAATGAGAGTCCAAACAGCTGATAAAAACATCACCATAATCCACACCACTCCAGTCCATCAATTAACATCTTGTGAAGTGAAAAGCTGTGTGTTTGTAAGAAACAAATTCATTATTAACGCATTTTAACTTTAATACATCACTTCTGGCCAAAATACAAGTCCATAATCCACAATAACTCTTCCTCCAGTGAAAAAGTCAAGTTTTGACTCCACGCATGTATTTTGTTTTGGACTGTTTTCACTTGTAAACACTGTTTGATCTGTGCACATTTCTCTCCTGATTCAGATGAGACTTTTTCACTGGAGAAAGTGATATTACGGAAAGAGAACTCCTATTTTTGCCACAGTTTAAAGTCTTAATGATGAATTTGTTTCTTATAAACATACAGCTTTTTCACTGTTAACTAATGGACTGGAGTGGTGTGGATTACAAGTGGTGTTTTTATCAGCTATTTGGACTCTCATTTTGATGGTACCCATTCACTGCAGGGGATCCATTGGTGAACAAGTGATGTAATGCTAAATTCATTAAAATATATATATATATATATATATATATATATATATATATTATGTAACAAAATATCAAACAAATAACATTTTTAAAAAAATCTACTTAAGCAAAATCTTTTCCAAAAGACATTTTATAGGTTCAGTCCATGTGGGTTGCCACTTCACAATCCATTTTACTTCTATAATGTGACATATTTCCAAGTGAAATTTGAATGTAAATTGGATCACTTCTGATTTCACATTGCTGCCACTGACAACACGAATGAGGGTCATGAAACTTCAAAATGACACAGGGAATCAAGTCTTCTATGGAAAGGTTATTTTTAGATTTGAGAACGAGCAATAAAAAAAGAGGAAGAGGCTGACTGTAGGCATAAAACTTGATGAAAGTCAAATCTGAACCAATGAAGAAAACTGAACCTTCAGTAATGCCCTAGGACAACACAAAGATTTCTGCACTACACAAGCAGCTTAGTATGACCAGAGACACTGCAAAGGGGAGGAGATGGACCTATAAGAACTTTAGAAAAATAGAAAATAAACAGTAATCTTCAGTATGGTGCAGTAGGAATGGAATCGCCATTCACGTTTTTCTCTATGGACATTTTCTTTGCCTTTCACATGTAGGCAAACTGGCATTTCATTTTTCAAAATGTCATTTTTCAGTTAACCAGTTTTGAGTGGGAATTAAAAACAGAAGGCATAAGCCCATAAAATGTTTCGATTCGAGGGTTACAATAGGCTGTCCTACCTGCCTGTCAACGTATGTATTTGCATTTATTATTGTAATATTATGCGCTTTGTAATGTAATGTTTTCTCACCAGTGAATGAGACATGAGGTAATCTGACAATGTTGCATTCAATCTTCCACCAACGCCATCTTTCACTGTGTCGCTGGTTAACCTGTGGTCATGTCTGTGTGCATTCATGTGTTTTGGAGGAGGTGTGGTTTCGTAGAGTGATTTGCAGGGAGAGTGGGATCTTATGCTTTCAAAGCTAGCCTCTCTGAAATCGCCTACCCTACTTTTAAGCGGTTAATGAGGTAAAAATGCACCTTTTAATGTTGTTTTGCCAACCACCATTAAAATAGCAGAAGAAGAAGAAGAAAGCAGCATTTCTGCCACCTACTGGACTGGCAGACATAGTGCCACATGGACAGGAAAGCATGGTCAGCATAATTTTACTATACAATTACTTACTCATCAGTTTGTTTTGAACAACATCCAATTATAAGACTTTTTGCAAACACTCTTGGGTGTTTTATTTATACATTACATTTTCAGGTTTAGATTAACTTATCTCATCCCTATCCCGGCCCTACTGGCCGGTTCTTCAGTCCGTTGGATCAAATTGCATTCTCACCAAATTTGAACCATTCCAGAGTTCAACTTGAAATTGAACCAACCATATCCTAAAGGTGTTTTGGTGTGAATCCAAGAGTGATTTGCATGTTCATGTAAGCCTACACAAGCTAAACTACAGGAGAAATCGCACCAGGTTTTTATACAAATATTAAATAGGTTTATAAATGCCCTAAATGCACATTAAAACTTAAATTCGTTTTTAGCATTATTTAAGCTAAATTTCACATTACCGTTCATTAACTGATCAAAAGTGTTTATAATACAAAAGATTTCTACAAGTTTTTATAAATAAACACTGTTCTTTTGAACTTTCTATTCATCAAAAGAATCCTGAAAAAAAGTATCCCAGTTTACACACACACACACACACACAAATTAAGCAGCAAAAACTCTTTTCAATATCGATAATAATGAGCAATGTTTCTTGAGCAGCAAATCAGCATATTACAATGATTTCTGAAGGATCATGTGACACTGAAGACTGGAATAATAATGTTGAAAATTCAGTTTTGCCACCACCAGAATAAATTACATTTTAAAACACATAAAAACAGAAAAAGTTATTTGAAATTGTAATAATATTACTGTTTTTACTGTATTTATGATCAAATAAAAGCAGTCTTGGTGAGCCTTCTTTCAGCCTTTTTTAAAATATAAAAAAAACAATGAAAATTCTTACTGACCCCAAACTTTTGAACAACAGTGTACGATACCTCTGTTGACCATTTTGTTGTTAATATATTCCTGACGCTTTTAAGATTCCTTTCTTTCCCCAGTTCTTCAGTTCACAGAAAATAGCTGCTTAGAGGAGTTACAAAGATGGCTGTAAATTGAACTTAAAAGGATATGACTTTGATATGAGTGCCATTATCTCAAGAACAGCACATAACCAAACACGTCTATTCTTTGCACTTTGTTAAATAATACATTTTCTGTTATTATAGTCATTACTTGACGTGGCATATTTCATTAAATGTAATTCATCATTTATTTGGCCCTGCTCTTTATTAAAACGATTGTCCGCAGCTTGTCTGCTACCGCTGTGGCAATCCAAATGTAATGTTATTTGTCATGCCAATAAAGCTCAGTGAATTGAAACTGAAACTGAGAGAAAGGAACAAAGAGAAAGAGAGAGAAGAAAGAGAGCGAGGGAGAGAGCTGACCATGTTTTATTCATTGTAGCACCAAGTGAAATTTGGACTCCAGGTGCACCTATTTTAGTCGTCTCTAGACACCTCACTTCC
>JAFVLL020000287.1:0-29283 GCA_021397915.2 Tor tambroides
TGACTTGCTGCCTCGCTGCCTTATCAGACAATAACTTTGCAGGTAGCATTTGCTTTTTTCAGCTCAACCATCACTGCATTAAAGTTTCTTTTTTTTCCATTGTATTAAAGTGTATTTGTCATTGTTTATAATTATTTTTGTTTACTTTTCTAATACGCTTCAACTTCACTTGCTCAGTCCTGGTTCCTCCTTAAATAGCTGTTCATTGACCTGTATACACCGTCTGTTAATTAGCAAATCACTGCAGCCATATGGGTCCTGATTTAAAAATGCCTGCATTGATGCTCAGTAGACTTAGACAATTAGAAACAGTGGCTACATGAATGGAAATCTCCATGTTATCATTTAGCCTACTCACCTGGATTTAAATGTGGCTAATGTTTTAGCACATCTGATCTCTTCTGGAAGCTGGTTCCAACTGCGGGTGGCATAATAGCTAAAAGCGGACTCCCGTTGTTTTGTTTGAACCCTTGGTATTTCTAACTGACTCGATCCTTCTTTTTAATATGCAAATACAAATACTGCAGGCTCCGCAGGTCTTTATTGCTTATTTTATTAAATTATGCAAAACAAATGTTTGCTTGCTTGAGATCAGCAGGGGTGTCCATGATGCAATTCCATATGTCCACTTTATTCATCCACTGTAGAGCAAAGATGAGCAGGACGTACATCATGTGAATATAGGGGTGGGTGGGTGTGTGTGTGTGGTTTCTAAACAAGTACAGAAATTCAAACAACTGAATCAAAATAAACCATACTAAGATTGCATAGTCAAAAGATACATAAAAAAACCTTACATTGTTCATGAATACACACACCATACAAACATCATGCAGCTCCAAAATCTAAGTCTGAATAGTCGCTGCATGCTTTGGTCAGTTTTATGGGTAATCGGAGAGATTATGTGTTATTAATCATCTGTTGGTGTTCACAGAAGATGACATCATCTGTGTACAGTAGCAGTTATTAGCAAATGTATTAAAAAAAAAAATCCTTGGGGTAGTTAATAAACAGGGTGCTCTTCATTTCTAATTAAGATGCAGGATATGATATTTTATTGGAGGGTTCATGCTCACCTGAAAAGACCATTTGTGTGGAGTGCATGATCTCAAAATATTTATTGGTATATACACCTTCCAGATAACACAATAATAAATGTAAATAAATATGGATCTGAAAAAGATGAAAAGAGGGATCTTATAATTATACAGTCATTGCTGGAAAGGGTTCAAATACACAAAAATGCTGAAAAACCAAAGAATTTTTGGGAAATTTGTAGGACCTGAAGGATTTTTCTGAAGAACAGCGGGCAGTTTAACTGTTCAGGACAAACAATGGACTCAAGGACAACTATCACTAAAAAACAAAACAAACAAAACAAACAAACAAACAAACAAACAATCAAGTGGATCATTCAGGTAACAACACAGTATTAAGAATCAAGTGGATGTAAACTTTGAACTGGGTCATTTTTTATAAATTCAACTATTATTTTCTCTCGTGGACTGTATGTAAATGTATTTTAAGTGAAATATCTTATTCAGGTCAATATTAAATAAAAAATAACATGCATTATGTATGATCCCTCTTATTTTGGTAAAATAATGATCATTTTGCAGATTCTGCCGGGGGAATGTAAACCTTTGACTTCAACTGTAGTAATGTTATGTAATGATGGTTATAAACATCTTCCACAATTTTTTTTACAGATAATTAAAAAGGCTGATTTTTTTTTTTTTATCAATCATGATCATTTTAAATTATTTAATAAATAAAAATGCATTTTTAAAATGTTCATTTTTATTTCAGTTAATTTCAGTTGTATCACAATCTCATGCACTTCTAGGGCTTTATGGCTGGGGGAGGGGAAAAAATCTTGATTTCAGATTGTTGAAGAAAAGTCGTGCAACATGATTTTCAGATGAAAAGCATGTTGCATTATACTAGATGATTATAAGAAAAGATGAAGACTCAAATTATTAGTACACTGCTTGTGAAGTTTTCATTTCATGTTTGAAGTTTTCACTCACAGACTTTAAATCTTTCATATGGCTTTATGTATAAAAGTACTATTTCAGATTGGTAACAGCGCCACGTATACATCAGAAAATTCAATGTATGGTTTAAAAATAGTGCTTGATAAATTAACCATTTATTTGATCTAACTACACAAACATTCTTGATTAAATCATTTTATGACCTGGTTACAGAAAATGATTTTTTAAGATAAATACACAACTTTCTTTAAAAACTACTGTATGTGTTACAGTACAACATGTTTCTATGCTCAATCCGTGTATAATTTCTTCAGATCTATTCTTCATTTTAAATGACCTTGCCTATGTTTTTCAATCAACATAAATGATTATATATTAGATATTACATCATAGAAATTCAGTAATGTGTTTTAATAGGATTGAGTTGATCAGTCAAGAATTTTGAATTATATTTGTTTAGATTTTCTGCTACGACAAATAGGCTGATCTTGTTGTCTTTTTAGTAGTAATCATGGAATATAAGAAAGAGAAGACGCTTGTTCAGAGAACGAAACACCGCTTCAGTTGCTTTTGTATCTACAGTCCTGTACAGTCCACCCTGCAGGAAGCCGGTTTACTCAGAGGCATCAGTAGTGACGCACACAGGCTGGGAATAGGCGCTTTGGATCTTGTCGTTTTTGGCAGACATGATGATGCAGTAAAGTGTTGCAGGTTCTAGCTCAGTAACTGTAGCAATCTCAGTCCTGTACACGGACACAACCTCCTTTGGCTGTTCTTCGCTGTCCTCATATACAATCAGAGTGTAGGACTCCGCCCCTGTCACCCGAGACCACTCCACCTGTAGTGACTGTCCTGTCACAGCAACCTTCACCGCAGGGATAGCCAGCTCCTCTGCATAAGCAACAGTATTTGATTAACAACAACTTCAATCTGCTATCTACTGTAAGATCATTTGCATGACAGTGAATCACATTTCCACCAAATTCTCATAACTGTAATGCAAATAAAAGAAGATATATTTACACTGTAAAATATTATAATTATTATACAGTAGTCAACATTTGAAGTGGATCAAAACCTTTCATCAAAGTTGTCCTTAAACAAAAATAATAGCTGTTCTTGTCTTAGGACAACTTTGATGAACTTTTTGATCCACTTCAAATGTTGACTATTATATTTAGACTCATTACAGATATAAAATATATTTAGACTCATTACAGTTATGTGAATCTGAAGGAAAATGTGCTTATTTGTCATGAAAATAATGCAAAAATATTATGAATGGTCCTAAAATTGATTTCTTTATGCAAATCAATCTTTCTTTCTTTCTTTCTTTCTTTTGAAGCCCTGTATATTTTATATGCTCTTTATTACTGTGCAAGTAAGCTGTGAATGAGTCTGTAGTTAATCTCACCAGGGGTCAGCGAAGCATACATCTTCGTATATTCCAGATTTCTCTTTCGACGGTTTGAGGTTTGACCTGTAAAAACTATGAGTTAAAATATGTTTTGTTTTGTGCATGCAAACATTAAATAATGTACCTTCCAAATAGAGTATGCACATACTTATTCAGGGTTCAAATAACATCTAATCTCTACTTCCAAGAAAAAAAGTTTACACTTTTCTTTGGGTTCATTAAAAATAAATAAAGTAAATAAATAAATTTTCAGTATAACTTCAAGCTACTTTATGTAACACTATGCTAAGTATTTCTTGCAAGAAATGTAATTACTGAGTGAGTATATAAAAAAAAATAAATAAATAAATAAATAAATAAATCTGTGTCTGTGTTTAAACCTGTGTTCATGCACTACAGTAAGAGAGGAAATTGCATTTTCATCCAAAATCAGTGCAGAAAAAAAGAGATCACATTTCATCAGGGCTATAACCCACAGGTCCATTTTTTTCTTACCGGTAGCTACTCTAGATGCAAGACTCTCTCCTGCACTGTTCCAGGCTGTCACAGCAACATTAGAGGCCTGCAGGCCAGAGACCTCACAGCTGAGGTTCGAGGTGAGACAGACAGGCACCCTGCCATCAGAGCTCAGATGGTAAACCCTGTATCCTGTAGTAAGAGCTGAGGACTTCCAGGCCACTTTGGCGGAGGAACTGTCACCCGTGAAGATGACATTCATTGGTGGACAGGGCACTGAAGGAGAGCACAGAGTAATAGATCAAGACGGAGAATATTTTAGCTTGTTCTATACAAACTTCTTTTTCTTCTAAGATCTTCTTTTGAAATCAGTCTGTCTAATACACTGCCTTGAAAGTTTGACTTCTTGTCTGGTACCTGTGACACCAGTAACAGCCTGTGATGGTCTGCTGATCCCAGCTGAGTTTTGTGCAAACACAGTCACACTGTAAGAGGTGCTACAGGGCACAGGAAACTCAAAGTAGTTGATGTCTGTCCAGTAGGATGACACATCCATAAGGGACTCTGGGTTGTCCTGGATATTGCCGGTCACCTGTACCAGGTACGTGACATCAGGACATTTCACAAAATTCCAGTAGACCCTGATTAGAGTGGCATCAACCATCACATGGGTCCTCACCCTCACGGTGGCAGGAGGACATGGGACTACAGGAGAGATCAGCAGAGGGTTAATTAGTAATAGAGTTATTGTTAACTATTTATTGAAAATAATTTTCATAAAAAATATATATATATATATATATATATATATATATATATATATATATATATATATATATGTATGTGCATCTCAAAAAATTAGAAAATCATGAAAAAGTTATTTTTTTCTGTAACATTTCAAAAAGTGAAACATTCATATATTCTAGATTCATTACATATAAAGTAAAACATTTCAAAAGTTTTTTTGTTTTAATTTTGATGATTAGAGCTTACAGCTCATGAAAGTCAAAAATCCAGTATCTCAAAATATTAGAATATTTCCTAAGATCAATCAAAAAAAAGAATTTGCAAAGCAGAAAAGTTCAAGTTCTTATGTAGTATGTAGTAGGTTTTGACACTGTGGGCAGGTGCTAAAGTCCTGCTGGAAAAGGAAATCAGCATCTCCATAAAGCTTGTCAGCAGATGGAAGCATAAAGTGCTCTAAAATCTCCTGGTAGATGGCTGAATTGACTTTGGACTTGATAAAACACAATGGACCAACAGCAGCAGACGTCACGGCACCCCAAATCATCACTGACTTCAGAAACTTCACACTGGACTTCAAGCAGCTTGGATTCTGTGCCTCTCCAGGCTTCCTCCAGACTCCAGACCTTGATTTCCAAATGAAATGCAAAATTTACTTTTATCTGAAAAGAGGACCTTGGACCGCTGAGCAACAGTCCAGTTCTTTTTCTCCACAGCCCAGGTAAGATGATTCTGATGATGTTTCTGTTTCAGAAGTGGCTTGGTAGCCCTTTTCCTGAAGACGTCTGAGCGTGGTGACTCTTGATGCACTGATTCCAGCTTCAGTCCACTCCTTGTGAAGCTCTCCCAAGTGTTTGAATCGGCTTTCCTTGACAGTATTCTCAAGCGTGCAGTCATCCCTGTTGCTTGTGCACATTTTCCTACCCAATTTCTTCCTTCCAGTCAACTTTGCATTTAATATGCTTTGATACAGCACTCTGTGAACAGCCAGCCCTTACAGTAATGATCTTCTGTGACTTACCCTCTTTGTGGAGGGTGTCAATGATTGTCTTCTGGACCACTGCCAAGTCAGCAGTCTTCCCCATTATTGTGGTTTCAAAAAACAAGAGATACCCAGAATTTATACTGTAGGGATGGTCATTTAATGAAACTGAAATGTAAATATTCTAATATTTTGAGATACTGGATTTTTGACTTTCATTAGCTGTAAGCTCTAATCATTAAAATTAAAACAAAAAACTTTTGAAATGTTTTACTTCACATGTAATGAATCTAGAATATATGAAAGTTTCACTTTTTGAAATAAGATACAAAAAAAAGAACTTTTCACAATATTCAAATTTTTTGAGATGTACATATGTATGTATATATATATATATATATATACATTAAAGGGGCCATGAACTGAGAAACCAAAATTCACTTGATCTTTTGACATATAAGAGGTCATTGTACTATAAAACACATCCTGTAAGTTTCAGAACTCAAAACTTTTTCATTAATCTAAAAACAGCTTACATTGAAGACAGTCTGCCAAACGACAGCTTTTGGAATGTTCTACTCTATGATGTAATAGTGTGGATAAGCACCGCCTCCACAGAGGAAGATCAACGCCTGCTTCTACGTCACTGTCTGTTTAACCCCGCCCACTGATTCTACATCACTGCCTGTTTAGTCCCGCCCACCGATACTACATCACTGCCTGTTTAGACAAGACACTGTGCATTGCCAAGTTGTGGAAAAACTGTCTTTGTTTTGCCTTCCTTCTGATCCCAAGATTAGGAAAGAGAGGATAAACTAATGAAGTTTAATGAAGATCCAGACCGCATCAGTAAGAATTTGGTCCTTCATTCACTTCATTTTACTAATGACTTGTTTACAAACAAGGCAAAATTCGATGTGGTATTTTCTGAAAGATTGAAACTAAAAGACGATGCTGTGCCGACTATATTGTATCCGACAGGTATGTGGCAATTTAAGTGTGAGTAACTATTTTAATTACATGGTCACTATTGCTTTCTTTGTTTTGTAGATCGTTTTATATGTATTAAGTATTTATGCGTTTTGACCTAAATCCCAGCAGTGTCCATCTACGAGGAATGTACGCTGTCAAACATACACAACTGTTAGCCAATCATAGCAGTGGGCATTTACTTCTGAGTCTACAATCCTCCACACCTACTCAAACAGAGCGTTCTGATGAGGGGGGTTAACAACAGGACAGAAAATAGCCTATTACTTCTAAATTATTGTTTTTTGATGTAAAAATCTTGATAACATTAAATCTGGACCTCAGAGAACAGTATAAAATAAAATAAAAAACAAAGGCATGACCCCTTTAAAATAAAAGCTTCAAGAAAAAAGTTTCAAGAAAACAGTCACTTAATATAACCTAAGAGCAAAATACATTATTTTCATATTATCTACCAAACCTCACTACACATCCACCAATTTTCAAATTGCTAAATGATTTACATTAGATTTACATTTACATTTAGATTACATTAATTTTTGCTACTTTGAAATTTGTGGGGAAAAAAACAAACAAACAAAAAAAAAAACTATAACATCTGGATGCAGTAATTTGAGAAAAAATGTGCTTGATTAAAAATATCCTAATGTCACAAGAACACAAAGAAATATTGTTATTGGTACACAATAATTTCTGTAGTAAGGTAAATAACATACTAAAAACAGGTATAATGGTTTTGTGTTTTAAGTTCTACAATCTTCAGATAAATAGATCCTTTAACATTCTCAGGCATATCTGGTTGTGTACCTGCTCCCCTCTGGATCGGCACAGTGAGGGAGCTGTTACAGGTTCCATCTGAAGCCAGCGCACTGAAGTTGTACAACGTCCCACAAGTCAGTCCTTGAATGCTACAGGACGTGCTCGTGGTGTCGCAGTGAATCATGTGCCCATCCATGGTTTGAGCCATTGTGAAGTACTGCAGCGACCCTTGGCCCTCGACCCAGGAGAGTGTGGCAATCCCGGTGTCACACTGTACTTCCACAATCATGTTCTGTGGCTCACAGGGCACTATGTAGAACAGAAGAAATATAGTATGGCATGAATTCACACCAAAATATAATGCTTTTCAATTTGTTTTCAAGCCAACATGTGGTCTCACCAGTATAGAAGGTGACCTGCTGACTGGCCAGGCTGGTGCAGTTTCCAGCCGAAGCGGTTATGCTAACGTCGTAAATCTGTCCGCAGTGCAGGTGAAGCAGGGTGCAATTGTTTGCGGTGCTTCTGCAGGTGCGGACATCTCCGTCTCTACCGCTGGCTGTGAGTGAGTATGACTCAGCGACCAGAGAGGGTGACCATGTTGCCGTCATGCCATTCGAGTCACACACTGGGTTCACTGTTATATTCTGAGGAGCACAAGGTGCTGTAAGAGAATTAAAAAGAAAGGTTATACTCTAAGTGGGTGTGAATTATGCAGAGTACATGTAGCTCTCAAATCTCACACATATGCAATGTGCCTTGACGCGACAAGTTAGTGTCTTCTTGAGTAGTTGTGTACCTGTGTGCATCTTAAGAGGGGGACTCCGCAAGCTGCTGCATTTGTCAGAGGATGCGGAAATTATAATGGTGTACTGCATTCCACACTTCGCTCCGGAGAGGTCACAGGACGTGCCAGTGCTGTTGCATATCAAGATGCTTTGGTCATGACCTTCAGCAGTGGCCACATAGAAGGAAGATCCCTCATTCAGCTGCCAGCTAACCGTGATATGGCTGCTGTAACAGTCCGTGTGTGCAGTAATGGAGGTGAGGGCACATGGAGCTGCAGACAGAAACGACAGAGACCGTGATGACAGATTCAGACAGTTTGGTGGATGTAGTGTCCATGTACATTTTGATAGTTTGTTCTTCAATTTGAAATGAAATAAGCAGAAACAAGAAAACGGCTCCTTTATTCATTTGTCCATAAAATCGAAAAAACGAGATTGCGGCTCGATATTTCGTTTTTGGTTCACGGGAAGAAAACGGATAAACGGCTTCAAAATTAATTTTCCATATGTGGGCGGTCACAAGATGCCCTTTCCTGCCAATTGGTCAACCAAACCTGGACCTGTGAAGTCATCAGCTGTTCCTCTTTTCCGTTCAGCAAAATAATAGTCCATTTTTATTTATTTATTTATTTATTACAATCTTTAGAACAACGAACATACAAGGGCAATAACATTAATTACATCAAAATACATATAATAATAAACAAAGACAATTAAATAAAACAATAAAATAGGAAAATCAATAAGAAAATCACATGTCCATAACAAGTACAAATAGTTACAATTTATTCAAGCAATGGATTAAAGGCTTTAAAATAATTTACAGGTTTTTTTTTTCTTTGTTATTTCTTGTTTCTTTTAACATATACAGGTAGTGACCTATTTCTATTTTAAAATGCGTAAAATATGAGTAAAATTAGTTTTTTTCAACAAAATAATAGTCTTTAGATAGGCCTTTAGATAGGCTTTCTTCTGTGCAACCTAACGCATTTCACAGAAATATTTATTTCAGAAATATTAATTTGTGCCCAGCCTATTTTATTTTGCTGTAGCTTATGGATTTAAATCTGAGTGGTGAAGCTGCGCTACCCACTAGACAGCGCAAAGAAGCACAGATCAATGTTCAGTCAAATACACAGCAGTTGTAACTTATCTTTTAGGCAGTATGCTCAGTTTTGGACAAGCGATGGTCAGTGCAAATACTGTAATGGAAATCGGCTGAAGGTACAGAGGATGGAGAATATAATTTTTACTGTACTGTATATTATAGCCACAGGAACGTTTCATTTTTATCAGGATTTAAGTTATAAACATACACAGCCTAGATGCCTAAGTAAAATGATGATAAATAAATAGATAATAAATAACTAACTCTAAGACTTGTGAATAGTCGGTGTTACACGGTGTTTGGCCACCCACCGAGTGCAGCAAACTGTAAAAGCAGTGTCACCTGCTGGGTGGCCCCAGGGAAAAACATATTAGCGTTCAAAATAAATAACGTTTAAACAAAAAACTGCTATTTTATGCTGTATTATATATTTACACTGGATCACCAACTAAGTAGTCTACAGTTTGTAGTCTACAGTTAAAAAAATAAAAAACTTTTTTGACTCTCCATGTGTAATGGAAGAAGCAATAATGTTATTATGTACTCAGCAGTAAACCTGTAACACTGTATCTGCATCAGCGATATTTTGATCTAATCTTTACATCTTCCCCCATTCTTTGATCAAAACTTATTATTAACATTATTCCTTATTAACAAAACGAATAAGACATGACTCACGTTGTAGCACAAATAAATGAAAGACCTATAAATATTCTCCTTACTTTCAAATGAATAGGCCTACTTATATTTTTGGATCATCATTAATTTAATGCAAAACAACGGTGGTGTGGTGGGCAAGTAATTCAGTCGGTGGATGGCCGAACACCATGTAACACCAACTACAGGCTCAAGCCTAAGCGTTAGTTATTTATTATCTAGTTTTTTTTAATCAACATCCTGGCAAAATGAAACATTCCCGTGGCTATAATATACAGTACAGTAAAATTCTCCATTTCTCAGTACCTTCAGCTGATTTGCATTACAGTATTTGCACTGACCATCGCTTGTCCAAAACTGAGCATGTTATCTAAAAGATAAGTTACGACTGCTGTGTATTTGACTGAACTTTGATCCGTGCTTCTTTGCGCTGTCTAGTGGGTAGCGCAGCTTCACCACTCAGATTTAAATCCATACAGCAAAATAAAATAGGCTGGGTGCAAATTAATATTTCTGAAATAAATATGTCTGTGAAACGCGTTAGGTTGCACAGAAGAAAGCCCAATCTAAAGAGTATTATTTTGTTGAAAAAAACTCATTTTACTCATATTTTACTCATTTTAAAATGGAAATTGGTCACTACCTGTATACGTTAAAAGAAACAAGAAATAACAAAGTGAAAAAAAAACTGTAAATTATTTTAAAGCCTTAAACCTATTGATTGAAAAATTTGTAACTTGTTATGGACATGTGATTTTCTTATTGCTTTTCCTATTTTATTATTTTATTTAATTGTCTTTATTATTATATTTATTTTGATGTAATTAATGTTATTGCACTTGTATGTTCGTTGTTCTAAAGATTGTAATAAATAAATAATTAAATAAATAAAAAAGGACTATTATTTTGTTGAACGGAAAGGAGGAACAACTGATGACGTCACAGGTCCAGGTTTGGTTGACCAATCAGCGGAAAGGGGCATCTTGTGACCGCCCACATGTGGAAAACGAATTTTGAAGTCATTTATCTGTTTTCTACCCGTGAACCAAAAAACTAAAAATTGAGCCGAAATCTCATTTTTTCATTTTTCTGAACAAATGAAAAAAACGAATAAAGGAGCCGTTTTCTCATTTCTGCTTAGTTTGTTTTTCAATTTGAAATTAAATATCAAAACGTAGCTTGAAAGCTAGTCCACTTGAGTGTGTTTGCACCTGTCTGAATCTGGAAGGCATTGCCGGGTCTGCTTCTGCAGAATGAATTCATAGCAGTAATGTGGAAGGTGTACGTGGCTCCACAGAGCAGGTCGGGAACATTGCAGTGCAGATCTGTAGCCGAGCAGCTGGAGTTGCTTCCGCTTCTTTCCACTGCCAATACAGAGTAAGACTCCGCCCCCTTTGCTTGTAGCCAAGTCACCCAAGCTGAGTTGGTAACGCAATCCAGGTTTCCTGTCTCTCCTTGAGGAACACAAGGAGCTAAAAATATGCAAATACAGTCTGTTAGCTTGCTAGCATTAATAGGCATTTCCACATATGCATTTTTTCAATGACAATACAGTACAGTACAATACATGTGCAAGTTACAAGGAGCCGCCATTACAAGGAGAAACATCAACTTTTCCTTGTCGTACACTAGACGCAAGCAATGCAACACAATCACAGAGATCCTAAGATACTGTCTACATCGGATTAGTGTTGCTTTCGTCAACGAAAATTATGACTAAATATTGTCATAAACGAACCTTTATCACGTAACGAAAACGAGACGAGACGAAACGTAAATGCTGGTCATGTGATGATGACTATAATTAAATGTATAATGCAATATTGTTGACGAATAAAAACGAGACTAAATGTGCTTTACAAAATAAAAACTATGCTAAAATGTCTCTTCATTTTCGTTGACCAAAACGAGACGAAACGAAATGTTATAACGTTATTTCGTCTCTGCTGAAGGCGTTATTATTATTATTATTATTTTGCAGTATTTCTGTTTCCTGTGTCTCACTTCAGCGGCTGCATCAGGTCGCACTGCGCAGACACAGGCGACGTCACTTCCTCAAGCCCCACTCGTGGCATTATTTAGAAGACGACAACAAACTAAGTACCGATGGCTGGCCGGCCAGCTGGGGTTCGTCTTTGGGAGAAAATGTATGCGTGTGTACTTCTAACATGTTTGGTTGGTAAAATCCCAGATAGCACACGTACGTCTGCAAGATGTCTGTTAAAGATCTCCTGATCTGGAAAGCATCTGCTGTCTACAAACGTCAGACAGATGTCTGTAAGATGTCAGTTTTACATACATTCTAAACCATAAACATCTTAAAGACATCTAATAGACGTCTATTTGACATCTAAAAGGAAATGTCCTATAGACGTATTGGAGATGAGCAAACACTCTAAAAAATACGTCTTGCAGATGTAAATGCAGACGTCAAATAGACGTCTCCGAGATGTATGTGTGCTATCAGGGATAAATGTTGTAAATTCAAATCAGAGCGTCTTCCGTGTCTGGAATGGATGTATTCTTGAGTCTATAAGGTAACAATAATATAATAAGATAACCTTGTTTGAAATGGGTTTGGCTAAAAGAAAATTTTGGTTTCGTCTATACTACTAGGTATTTATACTATATTGACTGGATTAAATAGAATTGCATTACTAAAAAGAGACTAAAATACAATTTTCATTGACTAAAAATAGACTAAATGTCATCAGTTTTCATCGACTAAAACTAGACTAAAATGACATCAGTTTTCGTCGACTAAAACTAGACGAAAATAGTCATGGATAATTCTGACTAAAATAAGACTAAAATGCTCAGACTTTTAGTTGACAAACTTGACTAGACTAAAAAGAGTATGAACGTGACTAAAACTAATAAAAACTAAAATGACAGCTTCAAACAAAGACTAGACTAAAACTAAAATTAAAACAGGCCGCCAAAAACAACACTACATCGGATGCAATACGACGGTAAACAAATACCTTGCTCTATTTCTGACATGCGCCATGTGCCTCCGCTACTTCCGACAACAGTTCAAATGGATACTGAACTGAGCTGAACTTTGTGTGGACTAAGGCTGGACTAGGATATAATACTTTATGCATTAGATTGCTTTAAAGCAAGCAGTTTTACAGTATTAAACATGGAAAAATGGTGTCAGTGTTGCTTTCATTTAGAATTACAAATAGATTTTCTGCTGTATGTATCAGCTCTGCATGTATATGAATGAAACAATAATTTAAGTAATTGCAAAAGCGGAATATTCAATGAAAGCCTACTGATTAATCTGCGAAATCATCGATTATTAGTTGATTAATTGTTCTAATAATCACTACATTAATCGATCATCAAAATAATCCTTTGTTGCAGTCCTAGTGTAGACAGCCTCAAAAAATTGTTTCAAAGTGCAACGCAAGAATTGTCCTGCAGGATGTAGACATGGTGGTACTGTAGTTTCTAAATGTCCTGACCTTTTCAATGGGTAGTAAACAACTTTAGTTTTCAGTTCTCTTTAGTAAATCAGTTGTCTTTTGTTCCCTTTTCAGAGAATATTGTGTAAAATATTTTGTTCATTTCAATTTTTCATTTGCTGTCATTGTTTTATGAATGTATCTGCATCCCATATCGGTGGGCTGCTGGGAATTGTGTTCTTGTGAAGATTACCTGAAGTGACATTAACAGCTGTGCTGGGCTGGCTCTCACAGCCACCCCTGACAGATGTTACAGTGACAGAATATGACTGTCCACATGGCAAGTCACTGATTGAACAGCTTGTGCTAGTGGAATCACATGACAGAAAAGCTCCTCCACTGGTTGCTGCCCTCACATGGAAAGATTCGGCATCTGGATTGGATGGCCATGTGACAGTCATGGAGCCAGCAGCGCAGTTCACCTTAACATCAATGGTGTGAGGAGGACAGGGTGCTAAAAAAGAAAAATACCTTTCATATAGCTGTTCTAATGTTGTAATAAACTCTCATCCTGGTGGTAAAGGGTGTAATTTCTATGGCAAAAGTAACTAGAGGTTTACTGAGGAAAATGAGAATGATTCTTGCCTGTGCAAAACTTGCCACCACAATGCTAGGATATTCTTGGTGATAGCTGCAAGGGTGTTTCTATGTGTTACAAAGGTGTTCTAAGTGCTTGTTACCATGTTGTTATGTGGCGTTAAAGGGGTCATCGGATGCAAAATTCACTTTTACATGTTGTTTGAATTAAAATGTGTCTTGGCAGTGTGTGTACACAACCATCCTATATGATAAAAATCCACCCAGAGTTTTTTTTAAAAATCCAGGTATATCCAAACCCCTTTCTCATAGCAAGCCATTCTCAGATTCTTGGCAGAATGACATAGTTCTGCATAGTCCCCTCCCATGATTGCTGACTGAAAGTGGCATCAGTCTTTGGATTTAGCACAGACCCGCCCTGAGTGAGCTGTCGTCAGTCCGCCATTGTTTCGACACCGAAACGGGTGCAGAAAATAATGTCTCCTAAGCGATTGAGGTGTTCTGTTGTTGGATGTAATAATGAACATGGCAATCGTCATTTACTCCTGACATCTGAGCCGTTGAAGACTCAGAGGTCTACCTTTGTTTCTGAAGGGAATGCGCCCCCGATCTACCTAAATGCGTCTATGTTCGCGCGAATCATTCGTGATCCAGCTTCACCTACAGAAGAAGTGAGTATAAGGTGGTTTTTTTATGAATCTTTGCAAATCGCCTTTCCTAATAATGTGGTAGTTAGCAAGTTTCATGATGAATGCGGCTAAAGTTTACGTTCTCAGAGAACTGCTCATTACACTGTGGAGGAGAGGGGCGGGGTGAGCAGAGCTCATTAGCATTTAAAGGGACATGAAAAAAACAGCTCGCTATGAACAGAGCTGTTTTTGACAGGATAAAAAGGGTGTTGTTTTACACTACCACTGGGAAATTTTAACCAAAGTATTTTTATAGACTTTTCATTAAGACCATAAAGAATCATATCAACTTGTGGAACATGGGCATCCGATGACCCTTTTAAAGTGGCTTCTTAGAAAATGCCCCAGTGTTTACACCAGGGGTGTCCAAACCTGTTCCTGGAGAGTTTATCTCCAACATTAATTAAACACACCTGAACCGAAGTAATCATGGTTTTCAGACTCGCTAGAAGCTTCCAGGCAAGTGTTGTTTGGAATGTGTCTAGTTGGAGCTAAACCTTGCATGATACTGGCCCATCAGGAGCAAACCTGGACACCCCTCAAGTATGCATTTTAACAGTCTGAGTGTGCCACTCACCAGTATGCACTTGTGTGAACAAACTTTCTTCACTGCTGCATGTGTGGTCCATAGACACCACAGACACATTATAAGTCTTCCCGCAGAGTAGATGCTCAAGGTTACAGTGTGTCACGCTGCTATTGCAGAAGGCTGTATGGGTGCCATCTACAGTGATACCCTCAGCCTGGTAGGACAATGCCCCACTGGCACTTTGCCACGTCACAGCCGCAGAGTTGGACAGGCAAACAAGAGAAGCCTGCACATGGGTAGGTGCACAAGGAACTGAGGAAGAGGAGGAATATGAGGCGTTAATGTCCATGGGCATAGTGACGATCATTCAGAGTTTGTTTGGGTGTGTCAACAAAGATGGATATCTGATCAGCTGATAACATCAGAAAAACTACTGTCTATACACAGTGCTGTTGCTGTACAGCAGTGCCAGAAACACTGCCATATTCTGCATTCCATTTTGCTGAAGAAGTAGTGTAATATTGAAAAATTCCTTACCTGACTGTAATTGTGAAAAGGCTTTATGGCTGTTACATTGGCTGTCCTGGGCGGTGAGTGTGAGGTTGTAGGCTTGGCCACAATGCAAGCTAGCTAATCTGCAGCTGCTGATGGGGCTGCTACAAAATGCTTGATGCCCATCTGGACTGGATGCTTGGACCAGATAGGAAGCAATGCGCTCTCCTTGTTCCCAAGACACTATACCTGTATGGCTGGCACACTCCATTTGAGCAAAGATTCCATGTGGCTCACATGGAACTTGGATGAAAAAGGAATGGACAGGCAAAATTTAGTTTTTCTCAGTGGTTATTCAAGTAAATATCTGTGAATTATGTGCGTACAGTCATCCTACCTGTGTCCAGCTGTACACTATGACTCGGTGCGCTTGTACACACGTTGTCGGAGGCAGTCACGCTGATGGTGTATGTGAGTCCACACAGTAGATTACTAAACTCACATGTAGTGCTATTGCTGTTGCATGAAGATGCAAAGCCTCCGCTGCCCTGAGCAACAGCAGTGTAAGAGAAAGCTCCTTGGCTAGGGTGCCAGGACACATCAACCACACCAGATACACAGCTCAGGTTTGCCTGAATGTGGTTGGGGACACATGGCACTGGGGACAAAATGGGAATTGATGTTTGGTCATTCTACAGTTGTGGTGGGAGATGCTGGCATTCACTGTCATATGGACAAAGTTCAACTGCATTATATTGTGTTTTATTAAGAGTCACCAACCTGTATGCAGTGTTGTGATCTCACTCCTTGACACATTACAATGGTGGCCAATGGCAAGCACAATAATGTTGTAAATGGAACTGCATACAAGGTTAGGCATAACACAGGAAGTATTTGTGCTGTCACATCCTGTCATCTGGCCGTCTTTGCTAATGGCGTGCACTTCATATGATTCTGCGCCTGCACCAGGATTCCACTGCACATGGGCAGAGTTTGAAGAACAGAGCAAATTTGACTTCACATTCTTAGGTGGACAGGGCACTGTTCATAGAAAAAATTTGGAGAGAGATAAGCTTTGTTGCAAAACAGAAATCAGTAAAAAAAAAAAGTTAGTAAAAATTTGTATTATCATACAGTTTTGAAAAGGTTAAGGGTCATTCTCAGGAAACTTTTTTTAACCCTTGCATGAATGTTTTGCAAATTATTTTAACTAGTGCTGTCAAAATTAGCACTTTAATGCATGCGATTAATTTTTCCAGTTTAACGCGTTAAAAATATGTAACGCAGTTAATGTGGGGCGGAGGAAGGGTTGGCAACCATACTCACAACCTCTGCTTCCATCTCTTTTTTCTTGACAAGAATTGCGATTATTTAGACACAAGAACGTCTTTACGACCACATCGTATGGATTAATTGAAATTAATCATGATTAATTTCAAAAGAAAATGTGCAATTAATTAGATTTTTTTTAATCGATTGACAGCACTTATTTTAACACATTTAGCACCATCATCACTTACATTCAGGTACATTCAGCATCCAGCTCATATTGGGGATCTAAACCTTTCGATACGCTCTCAAAACATTTTTTTTCATCATCTTCAAAATAGTATTTGTAAAATTAAAAGTATTTGTTTGTTGACAGCTTCATCATCAGATCCACCATTAAATGACGCTAATATTTAAGTATGAATTTGCACTGCAGTAAATCAAAAAAAAAAAAAAAAAAAAAGTCATGACGTATTGTCAAGTATGGTGACCCATACTCGAAATTGGTGCTCTGCTTTTAACCCATCCAAGTGCACACACACACAACAGTGAGTAGTGAACAAATGCGCACACGCACACACACACATCATGAACACACACCCAGAGCAGTGGGCAGCCATTGCTCCAGCACCCAGGGAGCAATTAGGGGTTTGGTGCCTTGCTCAAGGGCACCTCAGTCATGGTATTGAGGGTGGAGAGAGCGCAGGACATTCACTCCCCCCACCGACAATTCCTGCCGGCCCGAGACTCAAACTCGCAACCTTTCGATTACAAGTCTGACTCTCTAACCATTAGGCCACGACTTCCCCCAATCACTTAGCCATGTCAAGATTTGCTGATGATACTTGAGTATTATTTTGTTTCATATCTGTGGTAGATTTTATGAATGACACATCACATGGCTTTACAGACTGCATCAGTAGTCAATCATATGGACATTTCCGGATAATGACCCTTAAAAATGTCATAATTAATCATAATTGCTACATGTAGGTGCTGCATTTTCTCCTTCTTACCCGATGCCACTGCCAGGGCTGTGCCAGGCATACTGTGACAATGTCCATCATATGATGCCATAGTAACATTATATGTTTGTCCACAGGCTAGTCCCCTCAGTTCACAGCTAGTGGAGTTGCTGGAGCAGGTGGAGACGAGCCCCTGTGGTGTCCTGGCATTAACAGTGTAGGAAATAGACCCATCAGTGAGAGTCCACTGCAGCAGTACAGAATCAGTGTAGCAGTCCAGTGTAGCAGTAACCTCCGGGGCACAGGGAACTACAGGAAACATATAATAATAACATTCACTACAATAATACATGAAAATCAAAAGACAGAACAGATTTCTTTAGATCTAAAACAACAACAAGACTAGAAAAACCATAACAATACCTGTGCGGAAGTGTTCTGCCTGACTGGGCAAACTGGAGCATTCATCTCCAACAGCAATCACTTGAATAGTGTAATTATCTCCACAGATGAGATCTTTAAGAGTACAATGTGTAACAGGCCCAGAGCTCTCACAGGACATGAAATTGAATGCACTGCTCCAGGCATAAGCAGTGTAGTACAGTGCCCCCATGCTTGCATTCCAAGACACTTGTACCTGAGCAGTGGCACAGTCCAGCACCACAGACACACCTGTAGGAATACAGGGCACTGCAAAGAGAAAGAAAGAGAGAGAAAGAGACAGCTTAACTCACCAAAGCCAGGAGCATATAAAAAAACTCCCTGTACATTGATGGCACAACTTTACTGACAAATGGAGTGTAAGTGCTCTTGAATTTGTCTCTGTGTTATGCAATTTAGTTGAATAGAGCAGTGGTTACCAACCACGTTCCTAAAGCCCCCAACATTTCACATTTTGCATCTCTCCTTAATCAAACACACCTTATTCAACTCATCATTAGAAGACATTGCATTCCAAATGGGATATATCGCCCTCCGAAGGGCACTTCAGAGTGAAAACAGTCATGGCCACCATATTGAAGGGTCATTCCAAACCGAAGTGCTCAAAACCAGCCACTTCAAAGAGCCCTTTGGAATGAAGGATTTCGAAGGGTACAACTGATGGACACTTCAGGTCCCCATGATTCTTTGCGCAGATGCTTTGCATGATGATGGCGCCTCCATATGGGCATGGGATAATGACGCAGAAGGGCACTTCAAGAAACAGTTGTTTGGTCCCCTGTACTCTTCAGCCCTTCGGAGCTCTCACTCCAGAGGGTAAACCCTTTGAAGGGATTAGGGCATAGGGATGAGCCCTTCTGAATGGAACGCAGGACTGACTACAAGGACTGAAATGGGCGTGTCAGACAAAAGAGAGATGCAAAATGTGTAATGTTGGGGGGCTCCAGGAATGTGGTTGGGAAACACTGGACTCTAATGCATAAAGCTGATTAGAGTCAAGACTTTACTCAGAATATTTAATTCTAAGTCTAATTAAGCTACATTCACAGTGGGATTTGATTGCTGAAATTGCAAGTCAGTAACTGGAACTATGGATAAATAGTTAAGTACCAGGAGCTAGACACAGGAAGGATCTGACAGTGTTCATGAACAAAATCACCCAATGCCAGAACAGTTACTGGATCCAGAATTTCCATGTAGCTTAAGTGCTTTAGTGTATAATGCCTATGCTGAGAGTTGTGTATTTGTGTCTTACGGTTTATGTTGTTGTTTGTTTGCGTGCATTACCTGAGTTAAGAGCGCTCAGTGCACTGGGTGTTGAGTTACATTGGCGACTGGAGGCAATCACGCTAACATTGTATGTTTCACCGCAGGACAGTTTAGGCATGCCACAGCTCGATGACCAGGACATGCAAGTTCCCAAAGGCCCATCTGGGCCATGCACTGTTGCTGTGTAGTATTCTGCACCTTCAGCTGGCACCCAGGATACAGTAGCAATGTTGGAGATGCAGTCCGTAAAGGCAAAGACAGATTTGGGAGTACAGGGCTCTACAGGTAGAAAGAGTGATATAATCCAAGTCAACAAGTGGGAAAGCATTATGCCAAGCCTGTGCTGTACTTTCCAAAGCAAAAAAGTTATGTACTTCTTTTGACACCATATCTTTGGGTGTGTGTGAGAGGGTCCTAACCTGTCTGCAGTACTGAAGCATTACTGGGGTGGCTCTGACATACATTTCCCACAGCTTGCACAGTCAGATAGTATGACTGACCACAGTTGAACTCAGAGAATTGTGCACTTGTGGTATTGGTTGAGAGTTCCACCCGGTGACCGCTGTCAGATTCTGCAGACACTAAGTACATCTGAGCACTTTCACTTGCTTCCCAGGTGAGGGAACCCACTCTCATGTCACAGTGGTAAGAGGACACCAGCTTTTGAGGGACACATGGAGCTGTACAAAATACAGCCAATCTCGTTAGATTACCAAAAACATTTTTAAGCATATAGTCACATCACAGCTATAGAACTGCAAATTAGTTTCAGTTATTGTTGTCTAAAATATGATAAAGTCAAAATATGATAATAAGTTTGCTTAAACATCTTAAATGATGTAATAGATTGAAGATCAGCAGGTAAATTATTCCAGTCCATTGGACCTTTAAACATGAATTCTTCCTTAATTTTTCTTAGACACTCACCCATGTGGATGACTGTGCCATCACTGGGCCCACTGTTGCAGATTTGGGCACTGGCGACGACTTGGACAAAGTAAATTTCTCCACAGTGCAGTTCCTCCCAGACACAGTAAGTTGTATTTGTTATGCAGACGTGTGTGTGGCTATCCTGTCCTATGGCAATTGCGGTGTAAATATCTGCGCCGTCACTGCCAGCCCAGCTGACAGCTCCAATGTTACCCTCACACTCTGCATAGGTCTCAATGTGGTACGGCACACATGGGGCTATAGAAAAAAAGCAGTGATTGATACAAATATGGTATAAATGTCTTTCAGAAAGTCTACAGCCTTTATGAGTGTTGGGTCTTACCAGTGGTAAAATGCACCGGAGTACTTGGTATGCTGTCACAGACATCATTTTCCCCCAGTGTTGTGAAGTTGTAGGTCTGTCCGCAAAGAAGCTCCACTGTTAGCGTAGATTCGGATGTCTGGAAGGAGTCGGCGTATCCTAGGTTGCTTGATATGTGCACTGTGTAACTTGATGCACCTTTGCTGTGACTCCAGTTCAAGAGAACTGTATTGTTATCACATGATCCTGAAACTGTTGGTTGAGTTGGCTGACAAGGTTCTGAAGAAACAGATACAGCAGAAGTTTCATTGTGATGTCAAAGCCTAGTGAACATTAACTTTTTTTTCCCAAAGTTTGAAATGTATCATCTGGTTTGTGTGACTACGTGGAGTCTACTATCTGGCACTTTTTGTTGCATGCTCGTAAAAAGATAAGCATGACAAGTTTCTGTCTTTTAGTACGCTAGGCTTTAGTGTGAGATTAATCATCAATTCAGAGACGTTGTATTCTTCCGTATCAGGAGTAACCAGTCCTGCTCCTGGATGGGTACCTTCTTGCAGACTTCAGTTCCAACACACCTGCTTGTTTTCTCAAGTAATCCTGAAAACCTTAAATATCTCAACCAGGTAGGTTTGCTTACATTTGGGTCTGAACTTTGCAAGATGGTAACCCTCCAGTGGCCTGTTAACCAACTCTATTGAACAAACTCTGAGTTTCAGATTCAAGTTTAGGGTTTACTTAAAACTGAAACAGCTAAAAACAGCTTTGTGAAATAGACCACAGAAGCAGGGTTGGCTACCCCTGCTGTATATAGATCAAAATGAAATATGAAGGATAGAATCATCTACCTGTTGTAATGTGTACGGTGCTACTGACATCACTATGGCAGTGGCTACTGTAGGCAGTGACGGTGAAAGCGTACTCCACTCCACACTGCAACCCACTCATTTTACAGCTGTCAGTTGTAGAGTTACAAACTGTATCTGCTTCTCCTGTGCTGAGGGTGGCGCTAACAAGGTAGTATAGCACTTCGTCCCTTTGTTCCCAAGTCACTATGGCTCTGCTTGGCTTGCACTGAAGGTCCACATTCACATGCAAGGGAGCACATGGGCCTAGAGGTCAAATGACAAATTAGTTACAGTCAAACCAAAATTTATTCAGACACCTTCAACATTTCTCACATTATCACAGTTTGTTCGCTATAGTTTAGAAAATGGTAATAAAATATGACGAGAACTCAAGTTAAACTGTGTCAGAACAAATTCATCTTGATAATGTCAGATAATTTTGATAGAAAGGTATGTAATAAAACATGGTCAGGTCAAAGTGTCAAATCAAATTTTTGGTCCCAAATTTTTATCAATTTTACTGGTAGTCCACTTTATGAAGAATTTTTGGGGTATAATATGTCACAGTTTACTTTATTTTGCTGTCCTCACTTACATAAATGAACTATAGTGCCCTGCATCCACTAGTAAAAAAAATATCAAAAGTTTTATCTAATTTTTGGTTTGACTGCATTTTCCAGTTATCAGCTGTATTCATTTTCTACAGCTATACTGCAGGTGTTCTGTCCCTTTTGCAAATAAAAATATTGCGACTCACGTGTTTGGAAGGTCACTCCCATTTCCTGTGTAACCTGACATTCATCATTGATTGCTGTGAGCCTGACCGTATAAGTCTGTCCGCAGGCAAGTTCGCTGATAGTACAGGAATTCTCTTGAGAGATGCAGGAGGCAATGTAGCCATTGTTACTGATAGCAGTGAGTTCATAGGATGCAGCTCCACCACTCCAAGCCCAGGTGAACAATGTAGTGGCATTCTCACAGTTCACGTCAGCAGTGACTGAACTGGAAACTGGTGGACAGGGGGCTAGACACAAATACACAGTGGAGATGAATAGCTCATTAGATGGCACAGTTCTCTGTTATTTAAACACGGGAGCAACAAATTCCTGCTGTTATGCCAAAGAATGCAAATGGTTCCTAATTTGTAATTTCTTAGATGTCTAACCTGATGTGAAGAGAACTGTCTCGCTGTCTGTACTGTTATAAGTCTCTCCAATGGCGCGTACTTGAGTACTGTAAACCGTTCCACAGATCAACCCTGTCACACTGCAGCTGGAGCCGGTTGTGGAGCAGGACAGGCTGTGTCCATTGCGACCCTCTAGGAAAGCCACGTATGCCACTGCCCCCGAACTCTCCTCCCAAGACACAGTTCCTACACCACTTCCGCAATTCAGATGGGTTTGCACATTCTGGGGTGGGCAGGGTTCTGGTGAAGCACACAGAGTCAGTTATTGGATGCCTGTGCAGAAAGCACTAGAATCACTGGTATAATGGCAAATTTAATGCACCTGTGTTTAGAGTAGTTGATGCAGACACAGCAGCTCCTCGGCAGACGTTGTTGTGTGCTGTAACAGTGATGTCATATGTCTGACTGCAGGACACGTTATAGAGGGCACAGGAGGTGTCACTGGTGGAGCAGGACAGCACTGATCCCAGATCAGTGGCAGCCTGTGCAGTGTACATGGAAGCACCTCTACTTCTGTCCCAGGACAGCTGGCCAATAGACAGGTCATACTGGACTTCAATATTCTGAGGTGCACAAGGACCTGAGTTCATAATGAAGAGATTGATTGAAATTGATTAAAAAATACATTGCAATCGGAGAGGTGTTCTTAGAGGATATTAAAGGATTAGTCCACTTCCAAAATGAAAATTTGCTGAGAACATTTTTCAACCCCTTGTCAACCAAGATGTTTATGACTTTTTTTCTTCAGTCTCCAAGAAATTGAGTGTAAAGTGTTTTGAGGAAAACATTCCAGGATTTTTCTCCATATAGTGGACTTCACTGGTGCTCAATGGATTGAAGGTTAAAAATGCAGCTTCAATGCAGCTTTAAAGGGTTCTACATGATCCCAGCTGAGGAATAAGGCTCTTATCTAGTGAAACGATTGGTTGTTTCCAAAAAAAAAAAAAATGTATGTACTTTTTAACCTCAAATGCCCATCTTGTGTTAGCTTTGCGATGCGCATGCATACTCTGTGCACTTCAAAACAGTGTGTTGTGTGGTTTTGCTCACCTGTATTCAGGTGTCCACTCATGGTTGCAGTGCTACTACAGGTCTGTCCTTCTGCTAACACAGTGATGTTGTAGCTCTCTCCACAGGCCAGTCCTGTCAGCTCACAGTAAGTATCGTTGCTTTCACAGCTGAGAACATGGCCAGATTCACTTACTGCTGTGGCTGTGTATTGCACTGCCCCAGTGCCTTGCTGCCATGACAATATAGCCGTTCCAGACTGACAGTCTATTTGTGCCCGAATGTTACGAGGCATACAAGGAGCTGAAATACAGACATATATCTGCCAGTCAGACAATGTCATACTACATCAAAAACACAAAAGTACCAAAAATTCAGGGTCCAGATTAACTTTTTGAAAAATTAACTGCATCTATCAATGGCACAAACAGTAACTTTAACTTTTATTTATTTATACAGCCCTTTACAACACGCAAGGGGCCAGTTTTACCAACAGCTTGCGTCAGCGAAAACCATCTTTTGGTGTTAAAATAGTACTGTCAGGATTTACTAAAAACGCGCAGTGAAGAATTAGCGCTGAAAAGGTGTGGACACAGGTTTTTTTTTTTTTGCGGCTGACCTTACTGAATATGCATTTGTATGAGTTTCCCTTTCAGAGGCAAAATTTATGGGAGGAGAGTATTCAAATGAATCACGCAACAAGATTTACTAACGTTTGCGCTCGTCAAATTATTGTTATTTGTGCCGTTATTTAACACCCAAAAAAGCATGTCTTAAACTATTTTGTGCTTGAAATGGCTGCAATTATTGTTGCTAGGAGGAGGCACCGCAGAGAACAGAGAGCGCAAGGTAGAAGGGAGAGGATGTTTTCCACACGTATGAATTTATTTGGAATGCCAGAAGAACACATTATCCAAACATCTAGTTTGCCAAGCCATGTTATTTTTTAATTTACTTCAGGAAATAAAAGACGATGATTTGGAACCCTCAACTAGGAGAATACCAGGTCTAGCAAAACTTCTTGCAACTCTTCATTTTTTGGCCTCTGGTTTTCAATGTACTGTAGCTTCTTTATTTCTTTATTCTTTACGACTACGCTAATTTGCGCTGCGCTTGGTATATATTGCGTTGATCAATGTAAATGAGATGTTGCGTCTGTGTTCTTTAATTTGCGTGTTGTTAGTAAATCACCCGCAGAAATTTCCACACCCATTAGCACTGTTTGGAATTGCGCTCTCGCGCTAATTTGCCCTGTTTAGTAAAACTGGCCTAAGGTGACCAAAGTGCTTTCCAATAAAAACAAAATTAAGCAATAAAAACAGAAGTATAAGACAACAATAAAAAAAAAAGTAGACAACAGAATATATAAAATACACAAAAATGTCACAGAATTCTTAGGTATTAAAAGCCAGTCTAAATAAATAAGTTTTAAGCCTTGTTTTAAAAAGGCCCAGGTCAGTAATGGTGCGCATATCGGGGGGAAGCTTGTTCCATGTTTGTATGCCACATTGTATTTTGTATAATTTATGCAAGAAATCAATGTACCATGGTACTTTGGACCATGTGTACCAGTGTGCAGAATTCATAGAAATGTAGTTTTCAAAACAAACAAAAAAAATGTAAAATGATACTGAAAAGTTGAACTGCAAAATATTTCTTAAGTGTTTAATATCTTTGAATTGCTATTCAGTTTATTTTTTTAACTTCTTGTTCCAATTCAGAATCCAATTCAACACTATGAGGCATGTAACCCAATGAGAATGTGAATTCTGGAATAAAAACATTAAAAACAAAAACTTTAGGTAAATTTGATGTGTGTGTAAATCTGTTCCCACTGCTTTCTACCTGAATGAACATCAATGACGGCACTAGGCAAGCTGTCACAGTATTTGTCTGATGCTACCACACTGACACGGTAGGTCTGTCCGCAGACAAGTCTGTTAACTGTACAGGTGGTGTGGTTCATGCTCTGACAGCTGGTGAAAAGGCCGTTACTGTCCTCAAGCACAGCCGTGTATAAGTCTGCTCCTTTGCTCTGCTCCCAGAACACAGACAGGTCGTTCCCTTGGCAGCTCACATTGGCAGTCACGTGATTCGGCACACAGGGCACTGAACGTGAGAGACGTGACTGTCAGTGAATCAAATCAGTGACTGTCAGGAAGTTAGATTGTTTACAAACAAGACATTTTGAGGTTTGCCTTGAGTATAGCAGATATTTCCACACCATATGGTTCATCAATGTTTCTAATACTGAATATTGCAATAAAAACACACATACCTGTCCTGATTGGAGCAGCTTGACTTGGCGCGCTGGTGCAGATGCTGTCCTGTGCTATTACTGTGGCAGTGTATGGTACACCACACATCAGTGATGTGAGATCACATGACTGACCAAACCCTGTGCAGCTGTCAGAGTATAACCCATCATCACTGAAGGCCTGGACCATATAGAGCTCACCAGCTTCACTGCTCATCCATGACATGGTGACAACATTATCACCACACCTAGTACTGGACACCAGATTCTCCGGAACACAGGGAACTGTGGATTGAAACACACTGTGATGACGAGAAAAGCATTTTTCACATAATAGTGTTTGAAACTCAAATACAGTTTTTTGAAACAACAGAAGTGCCAAGAATTGAGTAATGTTATTTTCTATTATTTTACAAGAATTTCAGGTTTGCAACACTGTTATCAAATTATTCTGAATACCAGTTACAATAAATAGAATGAAAAAGCTATATAAAGGCAGCATTGGTAAGAGGGTTGAATAATCAGTGTGTATTACCTGTCCGTACGATGACCTCAAGGCTCTGAGAGCTGTTGCATGTCCTTCCCTCAGCAGTGACAGTCAGGACATACATCTGGCCACAGGGAAGGGAAGTGACCTCACAGGAAGTGGAGCTTGCTGTGCAGCAGGTGGTCTCTCCATCAGTACGCTCCAAAGTGGCAGTGTAGCTTAACGCGCCAACGCTCTCATCCCACAACACACTCATCGTACCAGTGTCACACCCCACAGACGTGATGACATTCTGAGGTGGACAAGGGGCTGAAAGAGAAAATGAGAAAGGAAGTGTGAAATTATGTACTCTGATTTTACGCTGAAAATCATCCTTTACAGTCTCACTCTCTTGCCTGTCTCGGTCTGCAACATGTTGCTCATGGGGCTGTCACATTGACTGTTAGATGCAATGACACTAAAGTTGTAGAATCTTCCGCATTGTAGCTGTTCAACTGTACACTGGCTCTCAGTTGAGTTACACTGGTACTCTTGTCCATCACTGTCAGTAGCTGTGGCGATGTAGAGCTCCGCCCCTGCTGACTCTTCCCATGTCAGCCAAGCCGAATCAGACAAGCAGTCCATTTCAACGTCCAACATGAGGGGAACGCAAGGACCTTTATACACAAACACACATCCCAAAAGTGAATTTTGTGACAAAGAATCAGATAGATATTTGTTGATGTGTTAAAGTTTCATTAAATATGACAAACCTGCCGTAACATACTGGAATGGTGAATTTTCCCCAGTGCATCCATCCCTTAATGGCACTACAGTCACATTATAATCCATGCCACAGGTCACAGGGATATCACAGCTGGTTTCTGTGGTGTTACACATGTAGTAATCGTTGTTGGAGTAAAAGGCCTGCGCGATGTAGAGGACACCATTTACACTAGAGTCCCAGGACACAGACACAGTGTTTAAATCACAGTCCAAGACGGCAAAGATAGCATCTGGTGGACAAGGGGCTGAAGAATGCAGAAAAGAGATGTTAGAGACATCCAAATATTGAAATCCAAAATATTTATTTATGTATGGGTACCTGAGGTGACATGCTGCACAGAGCTTTGGGAACTATTGCAGGTTTGACTATAGGCGACCACCGTCACGCTGTAAGTCAGTCCGCAAAGGATGTTGGGAACTTGGCAGAAGATTGTATTAGAGTCACACCCCAGCACTTGACCATCGCTGCTCCTCACTGTGGCGTGGTAGTGATGGGCTTGACCTGTCTGTTGCCAGGTAAGGTTGAGAACAGTAGCTTGACACTCCAGGGTAGTCTGAACTTTCTGAGGCACACAAGGGGCTGAAGGGGACACAGAGGTCAAAGGTCACTACAAGTGGACCACCCACCCAAAGGCCCAGACACACTAAAACTTACATCAAAGAAATAGTGTGTTGTCTGCGCTGATAGTCTCATGGGCAGCACACTGACATATAGTGCTGTTTCACTTTGGGTTTGAGTCTTGACTCGCAGACCTTTCTCGACCCCGTCCCTGTCTCTCTGCCACTTTCCTTCCTGTCTACTCACGGTCCTATCATAATTAAGGCAAAAAAAAAATCTAAAAAGAACTAACTGAAGCAGATTTTGGTGTTGCCTCATGAGGCTTGCAGCAGGGCCAAAAAGTTTAGCTTGAACATACCTATAGACTCTAGCCAACTGTATGTTCTGCACATGCTTGAGAAGAAATAACTCTCCATGCCAGTAGGTGGCAGTAGTCTTCATTTAGGGTTGCATGATTAATCGAATGCAATTGTCCTGTGTATCGTTCAGTAAAGCACGGTTCTGTAATCAGTAGTAAATCTCCATCAGAAGGCCAGAGGGCACTCTTGCACTGAAACTCCAAATATGCCCCGCAGAAGAAAGGCAATGGCACGTTGTTCCAGGGTTGTGGCTAGAAGAGACACCACTGTGGCTGGAAACTACAATGAAGCCGTAGTTCACTGACAAACTACGCAAAACCACTTTCCATAATCGCAGACCGATTTAATCGCGCGATTATGAAATCGTTGAAATTGTTCTGCGATTATGAAAGCAGTTTGCGTGGTTTGTCAATGAACTACGGCTCTGTGTAGTAAATACTGCTCCATCTGAATATTTGTCTGGAAACACAGATGCCGTGACGCCAAACCCCCTCATGGAAGAAGAAAGCCGTTAATTTTACAACTGTGACAATGAGCACTTATCAGGATCAACTACAAGCTGAATTTAAAAAAGTATGTGAAATATGCAGCATAGACTCTCGAAAATATGTCCAAGAATTTTACACAGTAGTCTGTTATTGTGGGGACATTTACACGCCCCTAAACATGATGCAGCACAAAACAAAACGTGATTGGTTGTTTTAACTGTCAGTCATATGGCCTCTTGGGTGGTCCTTAGCCATTCAAAGCCGCCAAGGTTCCCAGACCTTCTGCCGTCAGTTCTAAGGTCTGACTACACAAGACTAGCAGTAGGTGATTTATAGGGTGACTATTCGCTTAAGTCTGATGTCACACATCACCGCTTCCGGGTCCAAACGCTCTATCAGATACCACGAGAAAACAACAAGAGGTGCTAATATACACTCACAATGTGATATAATACTATCAAAAAAAATTATAATCCTAACCTTTAACTCCATACCGAAATCCCAGATAGCCATAC